>CAUYRH010015541.1:0-40392 GCA_963574655.1 Perodicticus potto | reverse complement strand
CCAGCCAGTTCACCCAGCACCATTTGTTAAATAGGGAATCTTTTCCCCACTGAATGTTTTTAATTGGCTTGTCAAAGATCAAATAGCGGTAAGTAGCTGGGTTCATCTCTTGGTTCTCTATTCTGTTCCAAACATCTATCTATCTGTTTTTGTGCCAGTACCATGCTGTTTTGATCACTATTGATTTGTAGTACAGTCTCAGGTCTGGTAGTGTGATTCCTCCTGCTCTGTTTTTATTTCTGCGTAATGCAAATAAGGCAGTTTTAAGTTGGTCATTCAGTGTATCAGCTTATAGGTACATAATTAATTAAAAAGGAAATTTGGAACATAAAGTACACACAGACATAGGAACATACAAAATGAAATTCATCATAGAACAAGAAATTCTAGGTGCACGAGAACATCACTTCATAATAGTTTTGAATTAAGACTTAAAAATATGAATGAAAAGTATCGATTAAAGCTGAGCTTCGGGAGGTACGTGTGACTCAAAGGAGTAAGGCGCCGGCCCCATATACTGGAGGTGGTGGATTTAAACCCGGCCCCGGCCAAAAGTACTGCCTACCCCCCCCCAAAATTAATAATAACAATACAAAAAAAGAATGGGTTAAAAAAAAAAAGCTGAGCTTCAAAGTACTAAAAACAGTCCATATTATTTGAAAATCCCATGTCTGCAAAGGCTGGAAATACATGATATCATTTGGTAAGGGTTAAGAAGATAATAATTCGGGCAGTGCCTGTGCCTCAAAGGAGTAGGGTGCTGGCCCCATATGCCAGAGGTGGTGGGTTCAAACCTAACCCCAGCCAAAAACTGCAAAATAGAAGATAATAATTCTAAGTGATAATATGTCTGTAGAATCTATAGAAAAACACTCGCTAATTTATTCACTTATGTTGAAACAACATTTACTAAATATAGTATTTTGTATTTTTCAGTCACTGTATTAAGGGTCAGGGAGATCTCTGAAATATTTCTGTATGGCTCCAAAGATTGGGCCTTCCTTAGACGATCACCAGCAACGTCTTGATTTGTGTGTTCAAAGAGTGATGGATAAAGTCTTCGAGAAGGGATCTAGAATTTTCTCGCACTTTCCAAGGTACAGAACTAAGTATCACATCAAACCATACATTAAAATTTAAATGAATCCTCCCTCAAAGATGCTAACTTAACAAAAATGGCAGATAATGCCCCAAGATTTCGGGCCTGTGATTACTCAGCCTTATTATTATTTTTTTTTATTATGAAGAGATTTATGCATATCAGAGGTAAAAGTTTAACAGGTAACTCACTTTTTAGATAGTAATACAGTTTTTCCTAATCCAGTTTTTTAAAATTTCAAATAAACATGCTATCTAATGCCTTATGATGTGATCCCAGTGTCAGAACAAGAACCATCAGGACCAATCTAAAATTATTCCCTCAAAAGAATGCTGGGGTGGCTAAACAAACAGACGAAAAATAGTAAAATCATCCCCTTTGATAAAACATGAACCTCTGGCAAACATTCTTCTTGGCAGCACCTTTCCTGTGAGGGCTGGAAGAGTTTAAATGTGCATTTGTTAAAGAGGCCACTCAGTCCTTATCTTATTTTTAGCCCTATCAATGAGCATTCAGCAAAGATCATACTTCAGAGATGTGGACTTGCAGCTGGAATACTTCACTTCATGTCTGCTAATTAAGGTTCTGCTCTCAACACCCACCCCCCGCCTTGCTCTGGCAAATGATCCCTACAGTACCCGCCTCCCCCAAATGTGTTTTCTCCAAGAAAGAGAAAAAAACCAATGAACTTTGATCTGCAGAGAGACATAAAGAGAATTTTACAGAGCAGTGCCTTGCTAGGACAGAGACTTTTTTGCCAATAGAAAATGAAAACGCTCATGTGAATATTCATTTTCAAAAGCTCTTTGTTCCTAGAGGAAGTCTGGTCTAGTGAGAAGGCACCACAGTGGGTGGCAGAGATTCACGGTCTGCCCTGCTCCTTGCCAGTGGTGTCACCCTGAACCAGCCGCTCCATCTCCAGACACTGCGGTGATGTCACCCACAGAACAGGGTTGACACTATCTTCCTACCTAGAAAAACTCCAGGAGCGCTCCTGGGGCTCTCCCCGGCTTTCAGCACACTACAACTTTGTACATAGAAAGAAAAGTCAAGATGGTGAGGAAAATCAGTGCAAACAACTGATCCTTTTGGTTTAGTTAAATAAAAAACACAGAGAATTCCACTTCCAGCTAAGAAACAACCAAGGAAATGGACAAAATATATGGAACAATGTTTCTGTAAGATATTAGCCATCATGTGAAGGACGGCGATCCTGGGGAAACACACAAGGTCCTACAGCCGCCAAACCTACTGCCCTGCATTTCCAGGGCACAGGTCACGAAGGGGGTGCCGAGGCAGAGCCTGGAAGACTCCCAGAGTCGAGGATATGAAGTGAGAGTGTGGAGAGAACAACCAGCTAAAATTCACACAACAGGGCATGGGTGAGAAGAGTTGCTCTGATGGAGACCCCAGAGGTTTACAAAGGGTGTTCCTTGACAATGAAGCTGAGTGATGATCAGCGTGTGCCTGTGAAAGAAACCGAGGCCAGAGATAAATATCCCCCACGATGACCCATGGTAGCAGCGCCAGAAGTTCAGACAGAAATGAAATGGTCCTTGTTTCCACCAGACAGGTGGGAAAACTTAGCATGCACTGTAGATTACTCAAAAGGGTCCTGCCTCACTAGTGGGAAATAATTAGCTATCAGGCAGGTAACTGCTCCAATTCTACCTAAAAAAATCTAAAAAAGTAAAATTATTTCAAACTATTTTCAATTAACTATACTCCAGAACAAAGCCAAGAATATTACAAAAAGTTTACCCAGCACTCAACAAAGTAAAATTCAGGGTCTGATGTCTAGTAAAAAATTACAAGGCCTGAAATGATACAACAAAATGTCACACACGATGAAGAAAAACCAGTCAAAATTGACTCAATGTTCACAGACACATAATAAGTAGCAAAATGGATATTGAAACAGTTTTTATAACCACATTCCAGAGGTTCAAAAGTGAATTTGGAAGATATTAGGGAGAGGAAAAAAAGCCAAGAGTAAATTTCTTGATATTCCAGAAAACTAGAATAGTACATGAAATGATGAGGTGAAACCCGGCCTGACAGAATTAAGGGCAGACTGAACTACACCTGGGCCACCATAATTAAATCGCTCAAACCCAGCGATAAAGGGAAAACAGAAAAAGCAGACAGATCTTGAAAAAGACATTATTTACAGAGACATAAAGATATCAGCTGTCCTGTTGGCTACAATGCAATTAAAAGGACAAAGGCGCATCGTGTATAAGCTAATGGAGGAAAAAAGTCCTCAATCTACAATTCTATACCCAGTTAAAAACAAAAAAACCTTGGGTAGTGCCTGTGCTCAGTGAGTAGGGCGCCAGCCCCATGTACCAATGGCCAATCTGCAACAAAAAAATAGCCGGGCGTTGTGGTGGGCGCCTGTGGTCCAGCTAATCGGGAGGCTGAGGCAAGAGAATCGCCTAAGCCCAAGAGCTGGAGGTTGCTGTGCGCTGTGACGCCACGGCACTCTACTGAGGGCGATAAAGTGAGACTCTGTCTCTAAAACAAGAAAAAAAAGAAAAAACCTTAAGACGGTGGTTGACATAAAGACATTTTTAGATGTACGCAAGCAAATTCACCACCAACCTATACACACTCCAAGACATTTTAAAGGATGTCTGTTATACAGAATGAAAATAATACCACTTGGATCCACACATAGAATTAAGAATATCAGAAATGGTGACTTACACATAGGTAAACATGTAAGTTACTTTTTTTATTATTTAAAAATTCTTCAAAATATTACTGTTTAAAGAAAAATAACAACACCGTGGTTTAGAAGAAGTATGACAACAGTTAAAAGAGTAAGAGAGGAAAAATGGAAGAACTTTACTGTCACGTTCGTGCCCTACCCGTGAAGTAGCAAAATGTTATTTGCACTGGTGTAGTATCAATGTGGTAAGTTAAAAATGTTTTCTATAAACCTAAATGCAACCACTAAAATAACAGATAGTTACAAGCAAACAAAAGAGGTAAAATAGAATCATAAAAAATTCGATTAGTCCTGCAGCCCCCAAAAGGTTTTAAAAAAAAAAAAAACTAGATAAGACAAATAGAAAACAAATAGCAAGATGACAGATTGAGATACACAGTATAAGCACATTAGTAACCTCATTAAATGTACACAGTCTTCCCAATTAAAAGACAAGACCCGACTACATGCTCTCTATAAGAAATGCACTTCACATATAAAGACATGTTAAATAAAAGTACGAGAACGGAAAAATACACGATGCTAGCATTAATCAGAAGAAAGCTGGATACCTTTTTTAATATTAGGCAAAATAGATTTTGGAGCAACATATATTAACCAAGGACAAAAGGGTCATATATTATAATGAGAAAGGGCTCAAAGAAGGCATAACACCCCTGAGCATTTACACACCTTCAAACAAAGCCTCAAAAGACACAAAGCAAAATCTGATAGCGTTGCTAGGAGAAATAGGTCAATTCACAATTATAGTCAGAGCTTTCATTCTCCCTTGTTGAATGCTGATAGAACAAGTAGACATAAAGTACACATATGCTCAGAACATTCCCTGTGCTTAAAGTCAACTTCCCACCGATTGTCAGTGATGAAACCTAAGCCTCCAACACTTGGTAAGTCTTTTTGGGCTTCTGAAAACCACAAATAAGCCGTCATCACTGATGCGGCCTCGCCCCCAGAGAGTATGACCACTATTCTGAGCCAGAAATTCGAGTTCCAGTTCCTATTGGTTCTCTAAAAATTCTTCCAACTCAGCTAAGGCTCAACTTTCCTTGATCTCATTTATATTATTTGTAGGATGAAGGGGCTGAGCTAGGTTATTTCTAAGATCCTTTGCTAAGGACTGAACGTTTGTGTCTCCCCTGTGTGTTGAAACTAACCCAAGTGTGATGGCAGTGGAGGTGGAGCCTTTGGGAAGTGATTATATCCAGAGGGCAGAACTCTCATATGTGGGATTATTACCCTTAGAAAGAGGCCCCAGAGAGCTACCCTGCTCTTTCCACCACATGAGAACACAGCAAAAAGACTCTGAGAAATGGGCCTAAGGACCAGGGAACTTCACCAGACACCAAATCTGCCTGTGCCTTGATCTTGGACTTCTCAGCCTCCGGAACTGTGGGACATACATTTATGCGTGCAAGCCACACCTTTTATAGAATTCTATAAAAGTAGCCTGAGCCAACTAGGACATCCCTGCAGCCGCTGTGGTTTGGATGGCAATTACACCACCAGTGCCACTCCCTTAGGAATATGAAGTCAGGCCCTGCAGTGTGAGTCCTGGGGAAGCCGCCCTCACTCACTGCTCAGAGAAGTGTCAGTGCCTATGGTGCTCAGATGGGCCTGTGGAGGCAGGTGCCCTGTGATCCCTTGACCTGTAAGATTGACCAGCCAAGAGATTGAACCTGTGAGTAAGGGGGCTCCTGGCTTTCTTCTGTGTGGCTTCCGCCCCTGGTGGCCCAGCCCCACTGCCTGTGCTGAGCCGTGAGTGCGGGAGACCTACCCGCGGAGGAACGGCCTGCAGGGCGGTGATGTAGTTCTCCAGGGCCAGCCGGCGGCGGTCATTGAGCATGGCTTCCACTCTGGCCATGTGCGTCTCCACCAGCTGCTGTCGCTCGTTGGCTGCTTCCTGTTCTAGAGATTCCACTTTCTCCTGGAAATGCTGCCATCGTAAACACATGTCAGTCAGGCCTGAGTAGGGACATCCTATTCCATTTTCTTTGAGTGACAAACACTCTTCCCAAGACTGTACAGCCATTCAACATCTTGATTAACTCTGTCCCTTCTAGAGGTAACTTCCCTTTCCTGCACTCTCCACTCCCCAACAAACCCAATTTCCCAGTGAAAACCAGTCTTTCATAGGGTCCTTGAAGACTGAATTGACTAATGCTAACACTGGATAAATGTATGTACTCCTGAAACACTCACATTATAAGTTTATACTTTAAAAAATTCCCCTCTTAGTGAAAGTACTTTAATAAGGAATTGACCATGATAATCTCTCTGTTTTATTAAGGTGATTTGAGACTGGCTTCAGTTAAAATTTCAAATTCTCCTATAATTCTTGCCAGAGGGAGAAGTAGCAGAAGTTTATGGCCCCCTGTAAAGACACATTATGAATAAAAAGTAGATTGTAAGTAACAATATGAGTTTTATGGCAATAAATCACAACTTGATACAACGGGGAGCAAACAAAAAGCAGGGCTGAAGAAATTCAGTTACTACAGGGAGATTAGGGAGAGTTCAGGTTCATGGGCAGGTAGCTAATCACACAGGAGGTCCCAGGAGACCGGCAGCCCTACGCCCTGCAGGGCAGGCAGTGGGTTTTACCTGGATCACTGCCTTCTTATCAGCTTTAGGCAAGTTCTTTGCTTGGCGTTCTGCCTCTTCCCATTCTCTCATCACCTATAAAATAAAATTTAAAAAAACCTGAATTTAAAATCATCAGTCTTTCCTTTAACTACAGATTTAACTGGATGGATTCCTATATTTTTATTTTATTTTAAGTCTCTAGAATTTGTAGCTAATTTTTGTTGTGAATCCATAATACAAATAATTTAACTGATTATGAAAAAAATAGATAATCTGGTTTCAAGGCCTACCGTTTTAGTAAATGTTATCTTTCTCTGGGAAAAAAAAAGCAAAAAGCAAAACAAACAAGAAAACACGGGAAAGTAAGGAACGGAAAAATGATTTAGCAGCATCTGTACATTTTGGGATAATGCGTCCCTGTGAAATCCAGGGCATCTAGTCCACCTCCCAGCAGCAAACTCTTGGTTGTTTGAGGGCGGTTCTGAACACCTGCCTCCGTGGCTCTCTACCCAGTCTCCCGCCATGTTTGTAACAAGTAATTGTGCCTCCAGCTTGTCCTGACCCTCCTTCTGACCCTGCCTTGCCACCACACCTGCCTCCCTCGAGAATCTCTTCACTCATTCTACTCATGGCCTTTTCTGTCTATCCCCTATTAACTCCATTGTTTTTTCTTCTCTTCAGTTAGTGGCTTCTATGTTTCTAAAATAAATTTGAAAAATTTATTTATTTTTATTTCAGAATATCATGGGAGGACTACTTTTGTCATTCTAAACCTTAGAAAAAGTATCACATGCTCATTCTCATCAGAATAATATTTGACCTCCTACAAAGAAATACATAATTTGTCATAGCAGCATATTGAACATAAAAGACCATCTTTAGAAACAAGGTTGATCACCCCCTTACCCCTGAGAATTGGGTGAAAGTCATTTTAATTTTATGTAAAGAAATACCCACTATTCACAAAAGGCAGATGCTGATTAAATAAGGTCTTCCACTGTTAGAATGAATGCATGGTAAATTTTAGTCTCTTGTGAAAGCAAATTAAAACACTTCATCTGTTTTATTACCGGGCAAAGGCAAATGTGATATTTTACATGTGTGTGTCATGAACACAATCACAATGCCCCAAAGAAGCCCATAATGGGGGTTGGGGGAGAAGGCTTCTGTTGTCACTGGTCCTAAATCTAGCCTCTTAAAGATTCGATGGGCAAGCAGAGCCTTTTTGCTTGCTGACCCAGTCATGAATAGCAAACATTACCAAATCTGCCAGAATTTCAGAGAAGACACATTATACAATTCTGAATGTAGCAAAACAATTTTTTCTTTTTTGAGACAGAGTCTCACTCTGCTGTCCTGTGTAGAGTGCCATGGTGTCATAGTTCACAGCAACCTCAAACTCTTGGGTTTGAGCAATTCTCTTGCCTCAGCCTCCCGTGTAGCTGGGACTACAGGTATGCACCACCATGCCTGGCTAGTTTTTCTATTTTTAGTAGAGATGGGGTCTCGGTCTTGCTCAGGCTGGTCTCAAACTCCTGAGCTCAAGCAATCTACCTGCCTCAGGCTTCCACCATGTTAGAATAACAGGCGTGAGCCATTGCATCCAGCTGCAAAAAAGTATTTTTGACAAGTGACACTTAGTAAAAAGGTGTTATGGTTTGAATATGTCCCCCCAAAAGCATGTGTTGGAAACTTAATACCCAATGGAACACTGTTGAGTGGTCAGGCCTTTAGTGAATATCATTACTGAGAAAACGGGTTCATTATTGTGAAGAGTGGGTTGTTATAAAGGAGATTTTGGCTCTCTCTTGCTCTTCTGATTTCCACCAAGGATGGCATGGCACCAAGGCCTTCACCAGAGGCTGCTGCCATGCCCTTGGACTTCTCCATCTTCAGAACTCTAAGCCAAATAATTATTCTTCTTTATAATTTACCCAGCTTGTGTTAGTCTGTTATAGCAACACAAAATGGACCAAGACACCAGGTGTGTCTGTTTTGTTGGAAAATCATGCTCCCTGCTCTCAACCTTACCACGCACCTGTATTTCCCTGAGAAAAGTTCACCCATTGATCAGAATGCAAAAGGTAAACGTCTGCACCTGTGCATGTTGTTGAAGGAAAAGGATTCTAACTTCTTACCGCCCAGGGTTGCCTTTTCCTTTCCAAGTATACGAATTGCTGTCAAGTAGAGTTTGTTTAAGTGCAACTCAAACCTGAACTAGGTAAAACGAAGAAGGAAGGATTAAGGAAGCAAAATACTGGCTTGTTGCCAGGTATGTATTTGCATACATTGTGCACCTCTGAGGAGTGAGAAAACCTGATTATTGCACTCGACGAGCCTATTAAGTTTTAGGTACTTATCCCTAAGGAATTAATTTTTCTGACATCCTTTAAGATGGAAAAAAAGAAGGGGCTTGGAACAAATAACTATTGATAAAAAATTTCTATGAGACAATACCACCTCAAATCACGACAGCAGTGGCCAAGGTGGCTCATGCCTATAATTCTAGCAACTTGGAAGGTGGAGGAGGGAGGCTTGCTAGAGCCCGGGAGCTCAAGACCAGACGGAGCAACACAGCGCGACTCTGCCTCGGTACAATTTTTTTTTTTTTTAACTAGCTTAGAATGGTGGCTTGCACCTGAGGCCCAGCTACATGGTTGCTTCAATCCTGAGGTTGAAGGATTGCTTGAGTCCAGGAGTTCAAGGCTGCAGCGAGTTATGATCAAGCCACTGCACTCTAGTCTGGGTGAGAGAATGAGACTCTGTCTATGAAAAAAAAAAAAAAAAGAATTAAAAACTAAAACCATAGTCATGTGGTTTTCTGACTAGCTATTTTATTGTCTATTAGGATTAATTCTTTGTATAAGATACAAGACAGCTTCCCCTTGTCATACGGAAATTACGGAGAAAACAGAATAAATATTCCATTACACTTGAAGAACATATCAAAAATAACCTCAAGGTTCACAGCAAAATTGGGTCAAACACCCTGCTGTGATGAACAATAACAGAACATACAAGAAAAGAAACATAATGTCCCAGTTGCTTTGGTGTCTCTATGAAGTTAATAAAGGGCACCTGTGGGCAAGGGGGATGTTGAAGACTCTCTTCGCTTTATAGATGAGATAAGCCTTACTATAAAACTATTTCAATTTCCTGCTTTGAGATTGTTCCAGTGGCGGTATTCTACCAAGCATTCCTCAGGTTCCGCAAGGAACTTCAAAACTAGTTGGAGATAGAGCCCAGTGTTTCACTGGAATGTGAAAAACTGAATTCCCCTTTACATTTACATTTTTACTAGCTCACCTCATATAATCAGAGCTTGAACTTTTAGCTTTGAATTGGGGGAATAATTAAAGACATATATTTAGCAAGTGAGTTGAAAATAAGTACTAGTACAAAAATGTACTTTAATTCTGATTTTTAGAGCAATATATCAATATCCTATACTCCCACAAGAAATGAATTACATATACTGTGTTCTCAAGACTGCTCACTGCAAATGAATGCACTCTGTAGGCTGGACATGTCTCCAGCAACAACAGAGAACATGTCTCACGGCCAGCATTAGCATTGACCCTGTATCACGTGCTGTACAAATCTGTCCAATTTAACTGATTCCTCATGTCAATGGAAAAGAAGCCATACACAGTAAAATAATTAATTTAAGGAGGTTTATTCTGAGTCAAATTTGAGGCCCATGACCTGGAACCACACCCACGAAGTTTTAAGCAAGTGGACTCGAGGTGGTGGGGGTACAGTTTGGTTTTATACATTTTAGGGTGGACAGGGATTACAGGTGAGGTCATAAATCAGTAGGTGGAAAACATACATTGGTTTGGCCCCAAAAGGTGGGACCTCTGGAAGCAAGAGCTTATAGGTTGTAGGTGAGTTTAAAGTTTCTTTAGCTGAAAACGGGCTGAAAGAATTAGGCTCTGCCCCAAAGACCAGGAGTCAGTGAAAGGAATGCTCGAGATAAAGGGTCTGTTAATGAGAGACTCACGTGGTTTGTTATGTACATTGAGGAGCTGCTGGTAGGTCCTGTGTAGCCTTAGGCCTGTTAGGGTGTCACAAAGGACCCCTCTAAGAAGGGGAGGGACATGCTAAGGCGTGTCTGATCTCCTTTGTCATGGCTAGCAACTCAGTTTTAGGGATCCCCTTAGCCAAGAGGGGGTCCAGTCAGTCAGTTGCTGAGAGGAGAGTCTTAAGATTTTATTTTAGGTCACACTCACAACAGTGTGAGGTTAGGCATGAGCCATCTCCTTTTAAGGCCAGGTTAAGGCAGATGCTCAAAGGCACGCAGGTCACAAAGAAGACTAGAAAGCAGGACCTCCCTGGTTCTAAAACCAAGCTTTTCTACCCTGTGGCTCAATTTCATTACAAAATGGAAAATCTCCCAGGTAAGCTAAGTGTATTTTTATTTAGTAACAGGAGAGAAGGCTTCTTCTGAGATGTTGCTGCTTATCTTAAACACCAAAAAGCTTCTGGGTCAGGTCAACTTTCAATTTGAAGGACTTCATTTTAAGGTTGTATTAAAAATGGTACATTCATACATAATAAAAACACTCTGTTCAGATACTTATACTTGCTAGAAGCTAGTCATAACATACAGTAACAAAAATCTACAGATCTGGAGCTATAATCCCTAACAAAGCAAAATGCCAAGTGGACCAAAATCCTCTGTTTGTAATAAAACATACTATAGGTAATAACAAAAACTATAATAACAAATCAATTTTAGAACCCTCACAAGTTTTCAAATTTAAAATTCTCAAGATCTGAACCTTGTGGCTTTTCTGTACAGTCCTATAAAGCAATTTTCTGCTGGATGCAGAAAGGTGTCATTTTCACCTAGATTTATGGATCTTCACAGACCTGGCTGTTTGATGCAGAGAAGATGACTACTACTCGGTAGTGATGTAAGAGGCAGGCAAGTTCAAAGTCATGAAGTCCCTGAAATTCAGCATCATAGATTATGAAGATGAACGTCTCAGGAGTCTCACTTTCCTATGACCCCTGGAGTCTACTAGACAGCATTCTATGCTCTGGCACGACTTCTCTGACACTATCTCAGATCTATCTGATAACTAAAAATGAAGAATAGCTATCAAGCCTTATATGAACTACGTCATAGGTTAAACAGATGTGCTAAAAGAAAGCTGAATTATTATTTTAGCACAGGCTATCATAGTTGAAGCTGTAAGTGTCTTTGAAGTCAGTCTTCTTAACAGGATCAAAATGACCAAGATACAGTAGGGGGGGAAATTCAAGATTAAGAAAAATTTTTTTTAATAATGAATAAGTGGGTCCAAGAACAAAATGTAAGGTTAGTAAGGCTTACATGAACTTATGGGTATTAAAGGAGGTTTATAATCCATTTGGAGAAAGAAGACATACACAAAATCACTAATAAAACAGAAGAGCAAATCTTTGAATTAAATGAAAGGTAAGAGCAATGACTACCTGTCTTTTTCTGAGTATCACCTGGGGCATAATGAATGAGTGAGATTTGTAAATGTAAAGAGAGAGTGAAGGCATTTCTAGAAAAAGTCAATGCTGACAGAATGAATTAAATATTTACTTTATAACTGTTCTTTTTTCTTTTTTTGTGGACTTCATATCCCCAGAATTGGATTTTTGAGGACAGCGGGAAACCTCTAAAAGCTTCAGAAAGAAGAAGTAAGATAAGATTTAAGTTTAAAGAGGGACATTTTACTGGCAATAACTGTGATTCACAGTCCTCCTGTGCCTTCTTTACAACGATTATATATCTGACTGTGTCTTTCCTAATGAAAAATCCAATTTTTTCAAGAATTGACTTAAGGTGAAACCTCACTATTCCACTGTAAGGAGCCCTCTAGTTCATGTGTCTTTTAGATTTTCTTAGAAACAAGGGCAACCATTAGAACTGGACGCTGTAACACAGAGCCATAAGTACTGGGACTGTAAGAGTTTTTTTCCTCCTTAAGTTATTATACCAAAGTATAGCCTTGTCTTGTGGCTAATCATTTTAAAGGATAAATAAAAGCTAACCGTGTTACGTCTTTCTGGATACGTTATTGTTTAATGGTTCTATGTTTTAAAATGTAGGTTTCATTCTTATTCGGACCTAGTGAGGCCACAGATCAGTAATGACCAGCCCTGAGAAGACAGCCTATGACATTCTCAAGAGGGAGGGCACGCCCCAACATATAGGGCTCCTCGGAAGCACCAGTGTAGCCAGAGGATACAGGGGGTGGGGAAATGTGGACTCATGGCTTTCACGCAAAGGAATGGGAGAAGCAAGGTAAACAGGGCTAGGACTAAGGAGCTTGAATAATTTCCAGGGGCTCTGGGGAATAAGGGCTTTCTCTAGCTGTTTAGCACATGGCCCTGGGTGATCAGAGCAGACGGACAATAGCCCAGAATGAAAGAGCCAGAGAAAGAGGGTAGTTGGGGCTACCATGCATTTGAATTGGTTGATTAGCATGAGAAAACATGGCCATAGGCCACGCATGTGTTATTGCTGGGAATTAGTTATCCCTGGGAGGGGGAGCCTCCCTAGGGTAGGTAAGGCCTCCCATCAGAAAATACTGTAAACAAAATCAAGATTAATAGTCTACTAAAGACGGTTTTGAGCTTCAAAAATATATGGCAGCATAATTCACGAATCGTGTGTAATGTCTGTCAAGAGACCATTTAAGTATTTGTGCTAAGTATGACACACATTAGTCAATTCTTCTGATAGTTACCACAGAATACTAACACCAAAAAACTGAATATTTGACTTTAGCCTGAAATCTTCATTCATTCACTTACATTTCCCTGGGCCACTGACATTGCTTTGTGCTAATATGGGAAGCCACGCTCTTTTTTTTTTTTTTTTTTTTGAGACAGAGTCTCAAGCTGTCACCCTGGGTAGAGTGCCGTCACATCTCAGAGCAACCTCCAACTCCTGGGCTTAAGCTATTCTCCCGCCCCAGCCTCCCAAGTGGCTGGGACTACAAGTGCCTGCCACAACACCCAGCTATCTTTATGGTTGCGGTTGTCATAGCTGTTGGGCAGGACTGGGGATTCGAACCTGCCGACTCAGGTGTATGTGGCTGGCGCCCTAGCCGCTTGAGCTACAGACTCTGAGCCGGAAGCCACGCGCTTAAATCTCTGTTCCCTTACCTATCACCTAGGAGACTATGTAGATGAAACGATCATGATGGTTCAATTTAGTTTTAAGTTTCTTTGGTCCTATGAAATGGTAAGATCAAAGTTACAATAATCTGGTATTTAATACAAAAGCATTCACCTTTACTACAGAACATTTTAACAGATTTTAATTTATAGCATGGTAGTTATAGGTGCTACATATACACACAGCAGTAAAACCAAGAAGTACCTTTCTTCAGTAGAGAGAATACTGTGGACATAATTTAATTTGTGCTTCAAAAACCTACTATACCTGCTATACCTGGATCTTTTCTAGATAGCGTTCTCATGGAGGATGCAAAAAGTCCAGGACAAATCCACCTGGCTCTGCAGAGACTGAGGTAGAAGAAAGCTTAGACTTCCTGATATTGCCGGGCCCAAGGATGGAAGAGCCAGATTTACCTGGGACATCCTCTCTCGGTGCTTAGCCTCAAGCCTCTCTTTTGCTTTCTGGAAATGGGCATGTTCGTTCTCATCCCCAGGTGTCTCGAGATATTTATCGACGGCGTCAGGGGTGCTGGCAGCTGTTGTAGGAACTATAAAACAAAAAAGAAACAAGTTTGAGAAGAAAAACTGAATACCCAATCATTCAAAAGAAAGCCACATTTTCAGTTGTTTCCCAGAACAAAGAATTTAGTAAAGAAGCATATGAAAGATGTCAATGCTGTTTAAGAGAACACCATGAGATATTTGCTAGCACAGTAAGGATGTGTTTGAACACTTTCAAGTACAGGGTGAAGGCAAACCTTAAAAACAGTCCTTTTTGTGCTTATAGTATTATATTTAGAGTTTTTTACAAAATAAGCATGCACAGAGCAAAAACAGTTGGTGCTTAATACAGAAATGTCTTTCCAAATCCTTATGCTTTGCTAGATTGATTTTTTGCAATCTTGAAAGTAAATGATGGTAACATTAATTCCATACGTTAAGATTCCGGCGGAAACGAAAGAAACTTGAAAATTACCCTGTTGCAGAACAACACCTCAGAGAAGCGGAAAGCTCTACATTGTATTTTAGAGAGTTTGATTACAAAAACATTCTTCACGGGACAGCATTTGAAACACTACAGAAAGAAATGTATGTATCAATAAATGCATTTTTTAAAAGGACCTTTCTGCCTCACTAATTTGGCAATAGTCAATGAATTCATTACGCTAGTTGTCAAAAAGAAAGTGACTTCTATTTTAAATTCAACTAATACTGCTAAGCAATGTTGAGCTGCAATATCTACTGGTCTTTTATGGGGAAACATAAACACCCGTAAAATTGAAGAGTAACTATAAATAAAAATGTCCTAACTCATAAGCCAAGTAATTTATAACACTTACACACAAGCAGTTTTCCAAAAGATGAGTAATGACTAGTGAAAATTCAGAGTATTTATGAGCTTAAAAAATAAGAAAAGGAAAAAAGAGATTTTGAGTTAAAAAAGAAAGTATGTTCAACCTGAAAAAGAAATGAGGGATTTTTACAGTGTTTTCAGGTCAAATCGACTTCAGTGTTTAAAGATTACTCAAATATCATCAATGATGCAAGTATTCTTATCTAATTACTTGGGTATTATATTTGGGATACAGTATCCCATAGTAGACTTGAACAAGAAGAATTTATGGCTAAGTCATTTTGAAACTAAAGTGTAAGTTAAATGAGTTTTGCACATGTTTCAAGAAAATGTCTGGAATCTTAACAATTCAAAAGCTTTAAGATAGTAACTAAAACTGGAAGGCTTTTTTTTTTTTGTTAAATAATATCTTTCACTTTAAAGAAAAAAAATTCATTCTGATTTTTCCCCCCTCTACTTCAATCTTGACTAATAAAAATTTTTCAAAAAAAATTCAAGTAACTGAGATTACCTATCCAGAGGTTGATTCAAAGCAGAAGGAAAGAGGAAGGGGATATTTCTGAACTCTGATATACTTGACCCTGCATTTGAAATCTGCAGCAAAGGGAAGGAGGAAAGAAAGTGTGTGTAGAGGTTTTGCAAGTGGTACTTCTAGATTTGAATCAGGTCAGCTGTGACCTACAACACATTTAGGCACTCCACTCCACTCCAGTTCTTTATCAAGACGTGATAACATGCCAGAGGACATAACAGGAGTGCCGGAACATGAGACTCTACACACATGTAAGTCATGATAGAGAGTGGCACACGTGGTCCTCCATACCTGCAAGCTGCCTTCCCTCCACCTCTGTGTATTACATCCTAGTCAGATCTTAGAGCATAAGCTAACCACAAGAATCAGTTGCTTTTATTTCTGATCCACTGAAAATGAATTACACACAGGATTGTGAAGTGCCATCTATAAGAAAAGTATATGTTTTTCTAAAACGATGTTAGGTATAACCCACATAAAAGGGTGAAAGCATTACAGATAAGTAAATTCTTAATTTATAAGACCAAAAAAAATAACTTTTGATATTAAATTCTTATATAAAAAAATCTCAGGCAATGGAGTGGCGCTTGTGGCTCAGTGAGTAGGGCAGCAGTCCCATATACTGAAGGTGGAGGGTTCAAACCCAGCCCCGGCCAAACTGCAACAAAAAAATAGCCAGGCGTGGTGGTGGGCGCCTGTAGTCCCAGCTACTCGGGAGGCTGAGGCAATAGAATCGCCTAAGCCCAGAAGTTGGAGGTTGCTGTGAGCTGTGATGCCATGGCACTCTACCAAGGGCGACAAAGTGAGACTCTGTCTCAAAAAAAAAAAAAAAAAAAAAAAAAAAAAAAAAAACTCAGGCAAATGTTTCTCAGCGTAAGCTCAAGTAAATCAATATATAAGTATTTTAACTTAATCATTTTCTCCACTCCAAGTGGATGTGGTATTTAGCATTTTAAATTTGTTTCCCTTGGTTTTAATCATGTTCTCATCTTAACTGCTAGAGCTCAAATGACAAGTAAAAGTAAAAGCAGAAGACAACACAGTAATACACTTTTAGTATAGTCTAATCTGGCAGAATGACATGATTAGGGAAACCACATTTTATGTTTTAAACAAATGGAAATGTATAAATGTTTGGGGTTCTATTACCGATGAAGACAGCCATCTGGCTGTATCTGTCATAACTACAGACACCTTTTTGGAAAACTTATTGCGTAAGTAAGAAGTTTTCCCATTTCTTATGGCTTGCAAATATTGTCTACTATAAAATGGAAAGGGGATAAAACAGTATAATCTGAATTACATATCTGAACTGAACTGAAATACAGCTAATAAAAGAATAAGGAATAATTAAGAAATAAGCATGTGAGATGTTTTACAGATTTAAGAACATTTCAAGGATTAAACCTTCATTTTAGGTATATGGACATAAATACACATATTGTATTATCAATTTAGCCCATTGAATCAAGAAATATTTCTGGGATGGGTTCAGTGCCTGTAGCACAGTGGCTATAGTGCCAGCCACATACACCAAAGTTGGCAGGTTCATACCCAGCCTGGGCCAGCTAAACAATGACAACTGCAACAAAAACAGCCAGGCGTTGTGGCAGGCACCTGTAGTCCCTGCTACTTGGGAAGCTGAGGCAAGAGACTCGCTTAAGCCCAAGAGTTTGAGGGTGCTGTGAGCTATGATGCTTACAGTACTCTGTCAAGGGTGACATAGGGAGATTCTGTCTCAAAAAAAAGAAATATTTCTGTGATGGTTAATTTTATGTGCCCACTTGACTGGGCCACCTGGTGCCCAGATTAAACATTATTTCTCAGTGTGGCTGTGAGGGTATTTCTGGATGGGATGAGCATTCAAAACAGTGGGCTCCTTAAAGTGGGCTGCCCTCCCCAAGGTGAGTGAGCACCATCCAATCTGTTGGGACCCTGAAAATGAAAGTGAGGAGAAAAAGGAAATTTGCCCTTTTTGTTTCCTGCCGCCTGGTCGTCTTCTCCTGCACTTGAACTGGAATTCACACCATCAGCTCAGCTCTCTTGGTTCCCACACCTTCGGATTCAGACTGAATACCAACAGCTTTCCTGGGTCTCTATGTGGCAAAATACAGACTGCAAGTGAGGAGGGACAGAGAAAGGGGCTTTAAGGGGGTGGAAAGAAAGCCCGGTCTGCTGGACAAGGAAGTCTGGAGGGCCCACAGAAAATCCTAATGTTAGCTCACCACCCAACACCTGGAGCCAGGAAAAGGGAAAAGAATGTGGGTATGAGGTTAACCCGGGTAATCAGTGACCAACAGACAGAAGTAACAATGCCTGGAGGCACAGCCCGTCCAAGGAAAGAGTTCCCAACAACTTCAAACCGAGAGGAGGCCATTTACATCTCTGCACCACCCTGTGTGCATCTCCTTTCTCTTCTCACTCTTGAGAGGGACCTGCTTTCAATTCTCTTTGCAAGTGCTCTAAGCTTTCTCTTTGCTCTTAAATTTCTCCCTGCTACACTAAAGCTGGGGCAGGTTACTTGTGCTTTGAATTCACGCTGCCTGTGCTGCTCCAGTTTTACTTTCATTTTCTACCCAATTTCAGTTTGTGCTGCACCTCGGTTGAGCTTCTACTAGCTCTGCGGAGCGACAGCACCCAGCCAACTACCTAGGACTTATCAGCTTCCATAATCACCACGTGAGCTGTTCCTCATCCTAAAGATCTTCATTGCTTCTATTGCTCTGGAGAACCCAGAATAATCAAATTTCTCTTCAAGTAAATCTTTGTTAGGTGTCCCAGTTACTTCTTGTAGTTGAGGAATTTAAGAGGTGTCTTTATTTTAATCCTGAAGCCAAACTTTTTAGCCCTTCCCACTAACCCTGCATCTCAGTATAAGCAAGTGCAATTATCCTATATTCATACCGACTAGCAACCCAGATCACTGCCCGGGTAAGGAGAGAAGAGTGGCAGCATGTATTGATAACTCAAAATGAGTTTAGCATTCCATTGTCACTCCCCCGAAGCTGGTGAGCAGGAAGGGGAGAGCATTTCTAAGGAGGAGTTTGTCCAGGGAACTCAGCTTCTAGTTCTCTAATATCCCTCTGTCCCACAGAGGCTATGTTACCAGAACTGGCCACCTCCGTGTGACAGAGACATGGTAACACTGGTAGAGGGCAGCGGCAGGAAAACCTCTGCCCTAGCCCCACCCTTTTAAGCCACTTCCTTTCCAGAAGGGAGTAGGGCTCAAGGGATGTCAGAGCATGTCCTGGGACATAAAAAGAACAGGAAGTTGTTTATTAGCAGGTCACTTAAAATACAGGTCCCTGTTACCACTCATCAAGGAGAAATGAACTGGCTTTTAGGAGGGTTTAATTTTTGTTTTGTTTTTTAAAGGACCACAAAGCAATTTATCCTGTTCAGAGACCTCTGAGGTTCCTTAGAAAGGGTGGTGCCTGTGGCTCAAAGGAGTAGGGCGCCGGCCCCACATGCCAGAGGTGGAGGGTTCAAACCCAGCCCTGGCCAAAAACTGCAAAAACAAACAAACAACAACAACAACAACAAAACCACAGAAGCTGTGATAAGGGTTCAGATTTCTATGCTGACCAAATCCTAATGGTCTCTTTTCATTGTCATCTACTGTGCTAGGCACAATTCTGTGGGGAAAAAAAAACTACCCCATTTTACACCTGGAGGGGAAACACTATCATTTAACATCCTCCTTTGCATCCCGAAACACACACAAATAAAGTGTGAATTTAGGACTAGGTAAGCCATAAAAAGGCTATAAAGTTAATTTTTAGAGCAGTTAAGGGCTAATCCATCCACATGTCCGGGAGCTGGCAAGGGCTTTGTTGTTTTATTCTGTTAATGAACAACATGACTTGGCCAAAAATATGGCTTATTATAATATCCCTTGGCCTATCTTCAATCAGACAGCTGTTCCTGCCCTGAACACTATCTGGTAAACGACCTCCAGCAGAAGGAGGGTTATAAAACAGAGATCAAGTGAAAAAATCCCACAGAGCTGGAAAACGGACGATGCTTTAGCCTTAGGCCCTCCTGGACGTGCTCGATCCTGCCTCCTGCAAGCAAGCTGGACAGTTTGTTCCCCTTCCCCAGAAAACATGCAAACCATCTTCAGCTCTACATTTCCACCTCTAGATGCCTAATCATTAGCAACGATACCCACATCACACGCATGGGCTTTTAACTTTTAAAATAACCTTCATATTTATTTTCTTGTTTTGGTCTCCCAATAGCTTTGCAGCTCAAGGTAAGATACACAGGGGGTTAGCTCCCTTCCTTTATAATAGCAAGAACGTGTCCTAAATACTCGTGACAAATGAAAACTACGGCAGAAAAGTGGTTCCAATTCACAGCACATTACTGCTTCAAGGAGAACATTCTGCCTCCAAATATACAGTGGCATTCTGGATGACTAACACCTTCTATATAAGCCTTGTCCTTGTTCTCTGCAACCCTGGGAGGGCAGAGGTTCTGAGAAGCTGAGACAGTAGCCATCATGCAGACAGATCATGCCACCTTGAGGGCACCGGCTCATTCCTTCTCCCTCCAGCCGCCAATATTATAGCTTCCCCCTTTACATGTCAGGCTGGGAGTGGGGGCCAGCAGTGTGCAAAGCCGACAGAGACCTGGTCCTGGTGGCATTATATTCTAGTGAAAGAAACAATCATTACAAACATACAACGAAAAAAGAAAAAGACAAAGCAAAAATCCTGTGATTTCTGTTATGGGGGAAAAAGAGAAATAGAGCAGAATTCAGAAGGATGGGGGTAGGGAGGGTAGAGGCTGAACGCAGCGGCCAGGCAGAGCAGTAGCCAGGAGGGTGACATTCCCAGGCTTCCCACTTTGCTGCCAGGGCGCAGCCGGTGGATGCAGAAACCAGCACGAGGCCCTAGGGGGTGAGGGTGCCTGGAAAACTCCCTGATGAGCACCCAGACCAAGTGGCCACAGCAGAAGAGGGAGAGAAAAGAGGGGGCGAGGCAGTGGGGATGCGGGCACAGATCACGGGTCCCCAAAACCGCAGTGAGGACTTGGGATGTGGCAGGTTGTGAAAGGATCACTGGGGCTGCCACCCGATGATAGCAGGCGAAAGGTATTTAAGACAGCAAAGATAAGGCGGCTTGAACTGGCGTGGCTCGCAGGGATGGTTCTCCCGGGAACCCCCTCCCCTGTGAGAAGGATTAGATTCGCTTCTTCCCCTCACATCAAAATGCTGTGACCCCCAGAACTGAATACCACGCGAGAGCAGTTTTCACGTGTGTGAGGGCTCACTTCCATCTTCATAATGATACACTGACGCTTGTAATGATACACTTCCACTTCACACTGTAATCGCCTCTCCATACCTGCCAGGGTTCTATTTCCTGACCCAGGAGGGTGGGAATAAGCAGGTTTGCTTTCCATTTAGCAATGAACTCTGACTGTGCCCAAAGTTCTGGTAATAAAATACACCTCCATCCCTGGGACCAAGGTGCCAATGAAACATTTCCACACCCGTGCTTCCCCCTAGAAAACTATCATCTATGGGGAAGTTATTTCAAAACAAGGTGAAGCCTGCTAAAATCTTCAAGCTGCAGTAGAAATCTCTCTCTTTGCCCATCTGGAGGACTCCATGTGAGATGGTCCATCAAGTTGA
Source organism: Perodicticus potto (assembly GCA_963574655.1). Lineage (NCBI taxonomy): Eukaryota > Metazoa > Chordata > Mammalia > Primates > Lorisidae > Perodicticus > Perodicticus potto. The sequence goes on along the minus strand of CAUYRH010015541.1, from coordinate 19,282 downwards.
ACTGTGCACGTGACAATTTCCCTTATTTTGGTTCTGATTTTATTACAACTGCATAGTACTATTCATACCAAAGAGAGCAAGAATGAGGGGTCTAAATGATAGACATTACAAAAGATTGTCTCTTTCATTTCGATTTGCATTTGTTTCCTTAATCTCTAGGGGGACACATAATTTGATAGTTATAACGGGCTGAGAATGCAAAAAGGAGAAATAATTCCACCTTCAAATGGTAATGACCATGACCACCTACAACAGACCACAAGGCCAAGTATTTCCCTAAACAGAAACACATGAATGGCATTGAGTCAAAATACTAATGTCAGATTATAACAAGAAAATTCAGTTCACCTCCTTTCGTCAGCGGAAAAGCAATTTATCTCTACAGCATTGAAAAGAGGAGCACGGCTTTATTAAAAACGCTGTTGGATACAGAACTAGCAATGTTGTCACTTGATATGGCTACAATTTATGAGAGATGGCAATGAGGATAATTTATATGTAAGTGAAATAAAAACCTGTAAGAAAGATTTTATGGAAGATTTAATCTTGAACCATGGCAGAGCTTTGTGAGTGCTACTCCAACTTAAAAAAATTTTTAACTCTCCATTTCTCTAATTCCAAAATAGCTGAAACTCCTAACGCCTTCTAAATTCAATATTTATCACCCCCACTGAGTCCAAAACAGGATACAGTTTATGAGCCTTCAATATGATACTAAATTTTCTAAAACAAAGAACAAAGGCACCTCCCCATATGCCCTTGTATCACATTTATTTTATATCAGTGCGACTGCGGTTGGCTGAGAACACCACCGATGCATTGTGTGGACATAAGGTAATAAAAATGTAATCTATGCCGTGTTTACTCCACTTTCGTTAAGCTACATTTCTTTTTTATGCCTGTGGACAAGTAGTGGTGCGGGAAGCTTGTCAAACATGTGCAATGACTGTGAAAGAATGAATGCTGGCATTGTTTTTATTAAAATCTATATTCTCCATTTAGCACAACGCACCAAAATTTAAAAGCAACCTCAAGTCTGAATCTAAGAGAGACAGGTGCAACTGCAGTGGCAACCAGCCTCTGGTGGCATCAGGATGTGCTAACCCTAAGTTACTGTTTTTGTCCATCTGTCAGAAGCTATTCTTGACTTCATTAATGGAGACTCATAAAGACATGACCCGTCCTAGCTGTTCAACACTCAATAGACAAGTTCAAAAAGTCAAAATCTTCGATATTGTCCATTTCCATTGTGGCAGTAAAAGGAGATGGAATTGTAAGCTGCCGTGGAGGCCTTAAAGATAAAGCCAATTTCATTTTACTCTAGCCTCTCATACCCTTCTTTCCCTAGGTTTGTATATTTTCCTTCATACGGTTATTTAAGTCTAGGACACACTCGAGTCTCATTTCATCAATGAAATTATCAAGTTATTGAAAGCAGGGTATTTGTTATTACTCTGCTGATGTCCCTCAAAATAATATCTAGCCTAGCACATCCCGGACTCAAAGGCAATCATTGTATTAAACCAGGGGTTGGTCTGCTGGCTGCTTTTTAAAAATTGTTTGATTCAAACATAGCCAGGTCTATTTGTTTACTTTTCTGTGGCTGGTTTCATGCTACAATTACAGCGCTGAATAGTTATGACAGAGACTATATGACTTCACAAAGGCCTAACATATTTATGATCTGCCTTTAGTGGGAAATGTTTGCCAACCCTTTTTTTTTTTTTTTTTTTACAAATCATCTACTTACTCTTCTTTGGCAAATAGCTAAAGACAGCACATAAAGAAATAGCTTTCTTTTACAACAGGTTAAATATCTCTAATCTAAAAATCTGAAATGCTATAAAATCCCTAACTTTTTGAAGGTAATGCGATGTGTCATGGGAGCTGAGATAGTGACACCTTGCTTGTTGATGACTCAGTGTACACAAGCTTTGTTTCACATCCAAAAATATTAAAAGTACTGTATAAAATTACTTTAGGCTTTTGCATAAGGTGTATGTGATACATAAATGAATTTTAATTGCATGTTTAAACTTGGGTCCCAGCCCAAAGATATCACATTGGGAATATGCAAATATTCTAAAATCTGAAAAAAACTTTGAAATCTGAAACATTTCTGGTTCCAAACATTTCAATCTGCATTCAGAGTTAATGGCTCTTTAAAAAAAAAAAAAAAAGCTGGCTTCCTAAGTAATTCAATTCTTTTCAGTCTTAGAGCCTCTCACTCTTAAAGCTTTGAGAGAAAGCCATTTTTCTCTCTAAGCTTTTCTTGTCAATCTGATAGATTTTTACTGGCACTGATGTGACATGTAACTTAATTCACCATCACATCTTTTAATGCTTTTAATAGTTTCTCATGGTGCTTGGCAGTTTTATAAAAATATCCCGGTTGCAATAGTACCACAGAATGTGCTAATGGGAACTAATATTTGCTATTTAATAATTGGAAGAACAAGAATAGCATGCTGGAGAACAATAGTTCAAGTTTAGCCAAAGACTAAATGGCCTGGGCATTACGATTTCTGTCTCATGACTCCTGTCCTTGTGAGCACCCTGAAGGTAAGGTGGCATTTTCCATTCCAGGGTGACGTGGTGAGCTTTCTACAGTTTGCATATCATGAACTTCTGAGGCAACACAGCTAGAAACTGGGAATGGTGGTCTGCCTGATTTGATAAGGGTCCAATTATTTTTATATTCTCTAGATGTGTAGTGGTCTATTCCTTGAAATCCAGGCCATTTTCATCCTCCAGTCCTGCCTGGAGCCAGACCTACACCACTGCACAGACCTCAAAGTCATAAACACAATCCCAGGGTAAAGTCAACTGTGTAGCCAGGCTACAGAGAGTCTCTACCTATCGTTCTCCAGCACAGGCTGGGATTTCAGGAAACTAATGTGAAACAGAGAGAGGAGGAAGAGGTGGTACATGGGCAAATTACACGCTTCCAATCCAGGAGTTTACTCTTCTCTGCTTCTATAGCAGCTTGCGTTAGAGTAGAAAAACTGAGACGTCTAACACTTCTACTTTGTCTCACAAACGCTGAGAGCTGGGACTGTGGTCTAACCAATTCAATTTCATAAACACCTGTAGAGCCTGGAGGCTGCTGATATTCTCACACTTCAACATGCCTTCAAGTCAGAGGAAAGCAGACCTGTTTACATCAGCCTCCTTACATCTCTGAGCCAGACGTGGGGAAATCACTAGTTCAGGAGAAGGCTTCTCCACCAGGGCTGATTCTGCTCCTGCAGGGCACAGTTAGCAAAGTCTGGGGACCTTTTTAGTTATCACGGCTGGAGTTGTGCTAATGACATGTACTGTGTGGGGGCAGGGATGCTGCTAAATCCCCTGCACACACAGGGCAGACCCCCACAACAATTAATTATCCAGAATAAAATGTCAATAGCGTTTGAAGTAGAGAAACCTTGGTGTAGCTGTTCTTTGCACAGATTGCACCACATGTCACTGCAAGCGAAGCAGCCAGGGACGGTCACTCTTTGGCCAGATTCCATGGTGCAATCTGCTAACTGAAAATTGCCACGATTCTCTTTGTGAGATTAAATGCCATTAGGAGTTGGTCTGTTTGCCTTTTGACATGCAATCTGATGGGGACAACACTAGAAAAATAGGATCATACGCTCCTATTTGAATTATAAACTGATCGACAAATATTTATACAATAATTTTACTGTTTACAAATACTGCATTGTGCAGACTGAATGCCAAACTTTTATGTTGTTCTAAACTCAAATGTGCCAATGCAAAATGAATGTCAGAAACAACTCAGCTCTCACCAGATACTTTATTCCAGATAGGAAAGGATGTTTTTTAGAGATTCAAATCCATAGGTCGTATGTAAAATGAAAGCTCTCAGCCTCATGTCTCCATCCCTCACGTTGCGGCTTAGATTATTTACTATAACAACATGAAGAACAACAACAAAGTCTGTGTTCCTAAAATTGAAGTGCTCAAAATTGACTTTTATGAAAAAATTGAAACCTAGAAGTGTCTGATTGTAAGAGGGAGTCTTGACAGGAAAATCATTGTATTTGTAATGTAGATCACCACATATTTTCTCCGTAAATGTAATCCTGTATCAGTTCAACTGAAGAGCTTTTTCTATCTCATTTCACATTCATCATTTGACTAGAAGTGGCTCCGACTGAGCAACCTGTAAAAACAATCACCTTCGTGCAAAGAGATATTATCCAATTAGTTCTAGGTTGGTGAAGGAGAAAAATGTATGCCTAAGGTGTCCAATCAAACAGACTTGTTGGCCTTCTAGTTCAGCTTATTTTCTTTGAATCAAGTCTGCTATCTGCCTTTGACCTCCAGATGACCATGACTTTTTCAATTCAAATGTGCAGCTGTGCTATAAATAAGATTGCATAGCTGTGCAGGCTATAAATAACTAGAAATTATATGCTTTCTCTGTCTGTTTGTACTAGCATTGCAAAACCCTTCACTTGCTGTGATTGAATAGCCTCTGTAGGTAGAAGAGAAAATACAGCTGCCAAAATCACTTCATCCTCCTAGTGGAAAGGTGTCAGGATCCCAAACACACTGCAAGGAGATGGAGAAAATTACTGAGAAAGAGAAAATTACAAAACGACTTTCATATCTGTTTGGAAGAGTGGATGATACAAAAAGGGGTCTTATGTACATCATGAAAATAATTTTATTAATAATGGTGTTTCTTTCCATCAATTAATAAAAACAAAAAATATATAATTATTTTATATGCCAAAATGATGAAAAATTCAATGTAAAGAAATAATAATCATTATTTTATAAATGCATGGGAAGGATATTTAATTTAATTTCTTGACGTGAGCTATGTTCACAACATTTAGGGAAAAAATGTTAATATGCTTTATCCTCTTTCCACTATTTTCTGTATATTTAAAATGTGCTTCTGAACCTCAAATGTAATTTTACTAAATAGAAAGCAATTCCAGAACCAAATGCTTAGCCATTTGGCGTGGAACATAGCCAAAATATCATTTGGGTTTCAAACCTGGTCCTTCCATGTTCCATGGCTTGGTATAAGTCACTGAGCAACTGAACCTCATTTTCTCATAAGTACAAAAGAAATGAAGGGAACATCCACTAAGTGTTCTAGAGAAAAATAAACCATCAGTGAAATGCTTAGAACAAAGCAACACCACATACATTAATGTTTATATAATAATTTTACTGTTTACAAATACTGCATTGTGCAGACCGAATGCCAAACTTTTATGTTGTCCTAAACTCAAATGTGCCAATGCAAAATGAATGTCAGAAACAACTCAGCTCTCACCAGATACTAAAATCCTTCTATCCAGAGCTTTCCCCTAGTCCTCTGTGATCACCCGCTTGACATAGTTTCAAGGCTTTTAGAGAAAAATGCTTTTACATGATAGCAGAAAATGTGTTTATCGAGGCAGTCCAAACCACATCCTTCAAAAGTTACATATAATTTGGATTAATTTGAACATTTATGAAGACTGTTAAAAACTACCATGGTTTAGGATAAAATCTTTTGTAAAGTATATACTCCCCTACCTGTATTTTATCTTTTTTTGAAAAAAGATAACTGGTTTCATCGATTTCAAGCCTAGAATTTCAGGATAATATATACAAGTGCTAATTTTAATTATAAAATATCTAGGCTACAACTAAAAGTGTGTCTCTTCATCCAGAAATCCTAGGCATCAATAGTATATATCATCCCTAGCCTAAACCTGGATAAGCCTGTCTCTGGATATAATCATAATTCAAATACAAGTATTGAAACCACATTTTAAAACTAAGTCGGTCTGATATAACAACTGAAAGAACATCACAAAACATAAGACATTGTAAGACCTGCGGTAGTTGGCTTCTTTCTTTATAGAAAGCTCTTTCTTTCCTCTCTAAAAGTCAGAAGTTGGGCACCTCTGACCCACTTTGTACATTCTGACAGAAAAGGAAAAAGTCCTCCTAAAGTCTAAAAGTGATCTTTCTCTTTTAGAGCTGAAAACAGTTGTCTTACAACACACATATTCGAAACCCATGCATATGAATTAGTCTGTGCTCTACAGTGCCTGGATATTCAATATTCTTCTAAGGAAATACGTTACTAATGTCTAAAGTCTCTTACTATAGCCTGGCATCCTGGCAGCTTTTAGAAAATAGTGATGCTCAATGAAGGACAATAATGTACTTACAAATATTTAATAAAACCACATTAAACAAAAAGGAAACTGATCAGAAATAGAAGATGCTCTGTCAATGGTCTTAGCCTGACATCTCAAGTTGTCTGGCAAAATTCGATGTGATTATAAGCAACACGATGGGAAGACACATTTTATCAAAACACAAGTGTTGGAGAAACACAAAACCATGCAAAGAAGGTGATGAGGCTGGAATCAGACCCAGCCGTGCGGCAGCCTCCCTCCCCGCCTCCCTTCCCCCAGGTGAACGACAACATACGTTTAACAGGATCTTGGGGAAGAGGTTCCTGGGTTGTCTTGAGTAAACTTTGGGACACTATGGAGAAAATAAGAGAACATAACTAAAAACAAAAACAGAAACATGGGAAGGATGGCTGAAACTCACACAATTTCACTAACCAAAACAAAGTACTGAAGTAAAAACAAAAAATTAAAATATCCTGAGGTTTGGTCCCTCCATAAAAACAAAGTAAATATTCAAACATGACATCTGTTTTCACGGGAGGTTAACATCTTAGATCGCTGAGTATTTTGTCAAGCATCCTACATCCCAGTAAGATGATGTCTTGCTCCTGCTCTCTGTCTTGTCAAATGTCACCAGTTCTCTTTCATTACCTCCCAGTTCACCCAATCGAAGCATAGCTTCCAGATCGAGGCTCTGGCTATTTGTAGAGTCATCCAAACTCCCTACTCATAAACAAAAATAAAAGAAAGAAAACTGGGGATTTAACTTGGAAGGCTATTAACAACAGCAGAAGTCTCCTATACCTCTTGAGAATTACCTGTGCAGGGGAAAGTTCCATCTTGCATTTAAATCACTTACACTTGTTCACCTACCTGCCTTCAGCCTCTTGTCTTTACTTTCTTGAGAGAATATTCCGTAACCCACCCCCTCTAACACTAGATAGCCGTATCCAGTACATCCCTGTTGGAAACATCTACCTTTTGCAAATCTCTCCCATAGCATTTCCCACCCAGGGTACATTCACCAGATCTGAGCTGCTCACTGCTTCCTCCCACTCCAAAGGGCCTCGAGGGAAAGAAGAACAGCCATGGTGAGGTGAGGTGAGGGACAATTTCTAACTGTTGAGGCAAATTCACCACCACTCATAATTAAAAACAAACCTCCTATTACCAAAATGTGTCATATTCTAGAAAATAAATCTGATCCACCTCCAGGAAAAAGAGAAAAAACATTGGAAATCCACCAGGAAATTGCCCCTAGTTTCTAAACTAGTTAGAAATTACCGTAATAAGAGCCTTTTGTTCTCAGGGCTGCAAGCTACAGAATCCCTCGTTGTGTTCACATGACCTGACCTAATTGACTTCTTTGTTTGAAACTGAAGAAGGCAGTCATTTGAGCTGGAAGCTGCAATCATCCAGCCACAGCCAGAAAAAAAAGGACCCTGGGGGTTACCGCTTCCTACACCTGTTCACACATGGACTGAAGTAGACTCATCTCATTGACAGGTGAAGGCAGGAGACCAACAGGAACGTTCCCATCACCTTCCACTTACATACTGGGTTCCTTCACAATGGAAGGTCTTACTGGCACGGGGCTTTCTGTTGTTTTGCTTAATCCCATGATCCTGCTGGAAAACAATTTATATAATCCCCAGAATGCCAGGCAGGAAATAGTAGCTGCTACCCTTGCAACACCAGAGAGAAAAGGCAGGAATCTCTCAAAGAAAAAATGTACAACTACTGAGGTTCATCTTGATCTAATTAAACGGAGCTATTATTTCTTGAGTAGTCCAGACTTCCTACTTGTGAACAGAAATAAAGAAGAAAGAATACAGGGGCTTTAACCTGGAAGGCTGCTAACAGCAACAGGAGTCGCCTATATCTGGTTTGTTACCTCCTGAGAATTACTTGTTTAGGGCAAAATTCTATCTTGTATGAAGGTCACCATGACATATATTTATCCCCCCGAATTATGAAAGTTTAACATTCAAGAAGCAGACTTTGAAAATTGTATTTCCTCAGTCTTAAGTCATCTACGTTTTCTAATGTTAAGAGAGTTCTTCTATTTCCGAGAAAGGACACAGAAATTAGACATTACAAACGTCTGTGTGCTGAGCTCAGGGGTAACGGGAGCATTTCTGCTCGCTGGCAGGTGAGGAGCCTGAGCTCAATTCAATCACATTCCCTCCTCGGCACCTCGAAAGACATTTGTTATGAAAAAACTGAAAGGAATTCATCACAGCCATTCACCTGTGTCAATACAAGGGAAGCTCGTCAGCCAGGCTCCCAGGGGTAGACCGTGTTTGCACAAGTAGTGCACATGCATAAAACACGGACACACGTGTACACGGACAGACATGGAAGGATGCGCTTGCAGACACAGCTGCAGAAGACATAACAGCCACTCCAGCGTCGTTTTAGAGAGAAGCACCCCAAAGTCCCTACAGACTGCAAGACGGATCCACCCCAGCTGGGAGGGGAACACATCCACGGCCATGCTTGATTAGAGAGAGACGGAGAGGTGTGCTCATGACTGAACACACCGTGGGGACGCTGGGCAATTAGAGAAGTTGACAGAAATGTGGTTAGTGGTAGCAACAGGCTCATTCCCAAGAACCAGGAAAATCAATCTGTTACAAAGAGCGGGGTCAGTGGCGAGAGAGACGAAAGGTGGCCAGGCTTGAAGAAGGGTCCACTTACTGACGCTGCCACACACGGCCATGCAGTATTCTTCTGTGTCAAAGTTGTTCCGGTTGCCGCCACATCCGCCGTAAAAGAACGGGGCACACTTCCCTTCAGTCACATCAAAGTACCAGCGGGAGATCATTGCTCGGCATGGCCCCGTCTCGGCTTGTTCAGAGCACACCTCTAATCAGAGGAGACGTGGGGAACCACATTTAGCATGAAAAGGCACTGTTTCGCTGTTCACGTACACACGTTTATTTGTCTTAGGTGCTAATCCTCCCCGTGGTAACTCGGATTGGGCTTACGAGGCAGCATCTAGCAAACATCTACTAAGGAATTGAATTACCCACCAGGTCTTGAGAGTTACCTCTGAAACAAAGCAGTGCGTTCTCACCTGCTTTTATGAGTGCAGAGCTCAGGGGGAATAAAAAATTCTGGCCAGAGGTGAAAAGACCATTTGGCTGCTTTTACATGAATGAATATTAAATGATGGAATGTATCTGCACATCAAAACCATTCTTGATTATAAAAAAAAACAAACTTCTCTTTTAAAAGGTCAACTCTGATATAAGGGACTGTTTGGGCTATGATGCAAAAGTTTCATCTTTCACATGAACGTATGGTTTTCTTTAATAAATAATTGTATTTGCTTGAATACAAATTAATCACACATAGTTTGAATGATTTTTGGATTTGGAGACAGACAGCCTGTCTACTGACTATATCTGAAAACTTATAATATCGGGGTAAATATGACTGACAGTACTTGTACATGAAAATGGGTTTTAAATATATTAATATATTTTAATACACATGTACATTAAAATATACTTGTATATTTTACTATTTGTATATTTTTCATATTTATCTGAACCTTGCACAGTAACATTCCAGACAATAAAACAAACTCAACCAACTCTAATTTGTTAATACACAACATGCACCATTTTACACTAAAACACATCTTACCTGCAAACATATCTTGCCACTCTCCCCTACGAGATCAGTTTCATAATCCCTGATTGACTAAAGTATAGTAACCCAACAATTCCATTCATAAATTTCATCATCAGCAGAATAAGAACTCCATCCCCCATGTCCATCCCATTTTTGCTGAAGGTGAAACAACAGTCCCAATGCTCCCTCTGGGTTTGTGTCCTGCCCTTACTAGGCTGATGATGCCTTAGCTCTCAAGACACAAGATGTCTTGTTTTATGCTTAGTTTTACTAACATGCCAAGGGAAAAAATACCTTTCTCAAAGATAAAAGCCATGGCTAACCCAGAACTTCTGAGTTAGAAATATTCAATAGCTTAATTCTAAACAGCAGAGACAAAGATCCACAGAGTCGGTGTAAAAGGGACTATCGTGCTACTTCCCTGCACACGCTGCTCTTTCAGCAGATGCAATGAAGAGCTGGCAGAATCAGAAGTTGCCCGTATCGTGATGTTGTCAACAGAGGAGGAACAGTCAGCACTCAGCACAGAAGGCAAGTGTCAAACATCCTGCAGGAGAAATGCCCCACGCACCAGGTATCTCAGATGACCTGGCTCTCTTCAGCTGTTTCCCTATGGAAACATCTGGCTTCAGGATCATCAAGTCACTTGCCATCCCTCATCAAGGCCATCCCCCCCAGCACTGCTGCTGTGAAAGTCCGTGTTTCCCAAGCATGCCTTTTGAATTCTCCTACAGGGTGACAATCAGACCCATTGACACAAGTATCTTAGCCACTCGGCAATTTTATTTATCCTCCAAAATTAAAGGCCTGGCATTCTATCTTATAAGGGGTGAATTGGTTCTGGGGGGGGGCAACTCCCCTCTAAGTTACTGACCGCGGAACTAAATGCCATGCCCCAGACGTGGGAGCCCTGTCAACCACAGATGTCAGCTTCCCCAGGTCCCCATCCTGGGCTTCATCTTCTCCCTCAGCTGTAACCAACATTTACAGGCTGGCTTTTCCCTCCCGTGTCTCCTCACTCATCTGTACATGTTCACCTCACATGTTCTTTCATGTTTCTAAGACACAGTAATACTCATTATTAATCTGTACCTGAGGCAGTGTTAATTCCAACACTAACGGCCACAGCACCTCCTCTGCCTTTACTGTGGTTGGTGTTGGCACTGGGATTATGAGCACCAGGGCCACTGCTATCGGTGGAGGCATAGAATCCCTCCACGCATAGTCACAGGAGGATTGGCAACAAAATGCACCATTCCGTAACAATTTATGCCAATCCTCACATTTAGCATCAAATATGTGTTATCTTAGAGCACCAAATATGTGTCTTCTGATACTTCTCCGCCACAGGCCCCATCGTTTGCATATCACATCTCTGCAGCTGTAGGAAACTCATCTTTATGAGCCTTTTTATGTCCTAAATAAAAGGGGTAGAGCCAGACATGATGGCTCATGCCTATAATCCTAGCACTCAGGAAGGGCAAGCCAGGAAGATTGGTTGAGCTCAGGAGTTGGAGACCAGACTGAGCAAGAGTAAGAACCCGTCTTACTAAAGAATAGAAACAAATTTAGCTGGGTGTTGAGGTGGGCACCTGTAGTCCCAGTTACTTGGGAGGCTTGACCCCAGAAGTTTGAAGTTGCTATGAACTTGCCTGACACTGTGGTATTCTTTGTCTCCAAAAAAAAAAAGGGCAGTAGAATTTGGAGTGGTGCAAGTTAAGCAATAGGATAAAAGAGTACTGATCAAAGATGATAACATATTTGCCCATGTATGACCTACTAACAATTTCTAACTTCTAAGACCAAATCTCCTAGTGCAGAATCCAAACGACATTATAACATATTACAATTTTCCTGTGCCCATAGTGAAACACAATGATGCATTCACTTTTATTTTACTTCTGCCTTACTGTAAAATAGGTATGAAACCCTTCGTTACAGCTAATTTGTAGAAACCAGGCCAATTCATTGTATGTCACCTAAGTAACAGAATAAACTACCTGAGGAATCCACCGCTCTTACTGGAGTCTCCAGCTGTGAGCAAAGTCTTGACTCCTTCCTTTTGAAAAGGCCAAGGAAAGAGATAACTCTCCATTTGAGGGGTGTTGGGTTGTCTCTCCTGCCCTTGTTAGGGCTGTTGGGACTCTTGACTTTGAATGGTCCCAAATCACGTCATGACCTTGGTAGAGTCTGAGTGGACACTGTGAGCAGTAGCAGCCACTCCCACAGGCACTGGAGCACAAAAGGACAGCAGAGAAGGACAGCCAGTCATGGGCATGACCCTGCACTATCCTAACGCCAAATACACAGATACTGAGGATTCAACGCATGCCAGTCGTGGGCATGACCCTGCACTATCCTAACGCCAAATACACAGATACTGAGGATTCAACGCATGTGATTCTGGAGGAACAAGACTGAGGGTGTAACTCTGCCACTTCTCAATCTCTAGAAGACAGGCCCCCTCTTTTCATGCGACCCCTGACGGGGTGAAAAAGAGTTTCTCATTCTAACTCCCCCAGTTTTCAGCATCACTGATTAACCACCACTTGGCACTTCCCATCACTTTCCCTCAAGGTTATGACTAGAACATCAACTTTCTAGAACAGAGAAGCTGATTTTGGAGAGGATGCAGAGAAACGGATTCTGTGTTCTCCCTCCCTGACGATTCTATTTCTCCTTTACTGCTGGGCACTTATCTGATCTCTGATCTTTTCTCTAACACTTTATCTTTCCAGAACAATGTCTATGTAGTAGAAAAGAGAACCTCTGCTTAATCTGAAAGAAGCTGTGGGCGTGGCTAGGATCTGAACCAGGGAAGTATGATGCTAACACTTTTACACCAAGCATTAATAAATAACCATATAAAAATGGCCAGTGACTCTCAGAAGAGAACATACAGGAACAGGAGAACATACTTTGGTTAAAGAAGAGTTAAGGGATTGATGTCACTCAATCCTTACAGTTGTGATACTGTACTGGGTGAAGTACAATAGTTTTTCAACTGTATACAAATCTACAACTACATGAAAATAAGTCAAACAAACAAACAAACAAACAAACAAAAACTCACATTAAAAAAAAAAAGCTTAAAAAGCATGCCAGTAGTTCAGTTTGTCTTAGGATTCTAATCTTGTCTCCTCCTTTGACTCTCTTACCATTTAACATAAGTCCCCCCAAAGGACTACAAATCTCAGTTTAAGAAAATTTCTTTTAGGCTCAGCGCCTGTGGCTCAACGGACTAAGGTGCCAGCCACGTACACCTGAGCTGGCAGGTTCGAATCCAGCCCGGGCCCGCCAAACAACAATGACGGCTGCAACCAAAAAATGGCCGGGCGTTGTGGCAGGCAACTGTAGTTCCAGCTACTTGGGAGGCAGAGGCAGGAGACTCGCTTGAGCCCAGGAGTGGGAGATTGCTGTGAGCTGTGATGCCGCAGCGCTCTATCCAGGGTGACAGCTTGAGGCTCTGTCTCAAAAAAAAGAAAATTTCTTTTAAATCAAGGCTGGGTGTGGTGGCTCATGCCTATAATCCTAGAATTATGGGAGGCCGAGGCAGGTAGATAGTTGGAGCTCACGAGTTCAAGACCAGCCTGAGCAAGAATGAGACCCCATTTCTACTAAAAATGAAAAACTGAGGCAAGAGGATCACTTGAACCCAAGAGTTTAAGGTTGCTGCGAACTATGATGCCACGGCACTCTACCCAAGGTGACAGCTTGAGACTCTGCCCCCTCCACCAAAAAAAATCCCAATCTAGTGATGGAAAATAATCAGGAAATCTAACCAATCAAAATTTTAACCAAGTACAAGAGATTTAAAGCAATGAGACCTGAAATATATCATGGATAAGTTGCACGACCAGATTCACGGGAAAAAGGAAAACATCAGGAGAGATTTCAAATGCCATGTTTACATGATTTTCTATTTTTCTCAACAGAATACTTTCTTCCCTCTTAATCTATAGAAACTGCTAAAAAAAAAAAAAACTGAGCAAAAACCTGTTTCATATAATTACTATTATCACTCAGTGGAAAATTATTTATAATGTCATCCACTAAATGTAGAGCATGCCAAATTAGATATTATGTAACTAACCCCAAATAGAATTCATCTGAAAGTTAAAACTGCATCTTCCAGATGCATAATTTAAGAAAACATAATAAAAATCAAAAAAATTTTGTCTTCCTGTTCTCATCTTTATTAAAACTAAAATGAATAAAATCATTTGTTAAACATTTTTTTTGATTTCTAATCCACCTTCATTTCTATTCAAAGTAAATATTACAGATAATAATGAAAGAAAAATTTGCCCAGAAAAACAGAGGCAGGAATATTTCTCGAAGAGAAATGTTACACAGAAACATAGGCACAAACTTACATGAACATCTAAGGAATGACAATACTTGCTTATTTGTATTCAATTCCTTAAACTTTTAAGATCATAAATAGGCTTTCTAATATTCACTTAGTTAAATTCTGTTGGTGAGAAAGGATTATCTTTTTTTATTATAACTATATTCAAGCTTCAAGACAAAACACGATTTTATAAACTGAAATGCTGGTGGTGTACACAAAACAGAAAGCAAAGTTATTTGCTTCTAACCAAACTCCATGCATTTTGTATCTTTGTAAGGGAATCCCTTGCTGTGATTCGTGCTGCTGTCAACACTACCTTCCACTTCTAAAAAATAATGTAATAGAAAATACAGTATGAAGCCAAGCCAGAGCTCTCTGCATTATACAAATTCACTGTCCAAAAATATTGGTCAACCACAAAACATTAACTCTGAATAGAAATTTCAAGTTGGAGCAAAATTTTTTTGTGGACAACCAAAGTTTGAGAGCTAATTTTACCCGTTTTCTTTTTTTTTTTAACAAATCCAGCATGAAGATAGTTATGAAACATGGAATAGGGAGAAAATCTCCACTTTCAAATGTATGATAATTCTAATGCCTTTTACAAAGCAAAGTTAACAGATTAGTACATAATTGGCTTTAAATAAAGCACTAAAGATAAATTCTAGAATGGCAAGCTTTTAATTATAATTTCATTTTTATTAATTGACTTTCTATTATTCTCGGCCTATGTGAAATAAAGTTGTATTGCATGTAATGGGTAAGTTTTGAATTCAGAAATTTTGAGAAGGCAACCTCTTTAATAATCAAACTAAATAAACTTCTTATAATTCAGTGGTTCTCAACCTTCCTAATGCCGCAATGTATTTTCACTGTTACACAGGGGTGAGAACCTCTGTCTTATAAAAAGAGAACTATGAACTATATATTCTGAAGTTGTACAAAACCCCCAAACACTATGTAGCATAATTTTCTCTGTTTTCTAAAAGAATATATGCTCAACTAAATTTCACACATAGAACAGGTAAATCTCTCTTGAGTTAAAAATTATATCTTGCACTTTTTTCTCTAATTTTCAAGTAGAATAAAAAGGGCAAATATAAGATGACAAATATAGTTTGTCTTCGCAACAAATTACCTGCTTCAAATAACAGTGAAATAAAATGAAAACAGGGACATAAGTATTGAAATCCATGAAATATACATTTGTGTTTGATTCTTACAGAAGAAAAAATTCAGAAGTCAAAATACTAGAAAAGTGGTTGCTTTTTAAGAATGAGTTTTTCCCAATGCTAGAATCATGTGTAATAATTTTAATTGAAAAGAGCATTTATCAAGTGCAAGCAGTCACCAAAAAACATGTCTGGAAAGCTCTGATCAGAGCAATAAATGATCAAATATTTATGACCTACTCATCTGATCATATTTCACTAAATAGAAGCATGTCAAATTGGGCAAGCAAGCTTGAACTGAAGTCTTATGACAAATCTCACTTCAGCTCCAAATACGGATTGAAATATAAACAAGTGATGTAAACAGCTGTGCATGGTAATGAAATGAGATGATGGGCGCTAATTTGTCACGGAAGTCTCTAGAAGATATCTGCAGTTGGCTAGCCTTTTTACTGAATTGTGTTAATTCTCCAAGGCTCGCCAATACAGCTGTCATTCTAATTATACCTGACCCAATTCTCACATCTCTTCATGATGAAAGATTATTTATAAAATGCCACCTGAAGGAGATTTACTTGTGTTTAGATTAATCAGTATTCCCATGCTGATCTGTTAGTGACCATTCACAAAGGGGTACCACTATGATTTTTTCTTAGCCTTTGTTTCCTTCTTGTTATGGGAATAAACTCGTTCTTCACGGATCTGTGTATTTAGTCGGAAGTGCAACACAGTATTAACAAGAAGTCCGAAACTCTGAATAAGATATGTCTTGTGGTAAAAAATAAAAGAAAGTGATTTTTCTTATCGAATGAAAGAGGCAGGAATATCCTGGGAAATTAGCTCTCTCCAGAAAAATAAACCATACAGCATTCTGAGTGATACTGCTTGCCAGTATCCATGGTGTAAATACTCCCATGACTGGTAGTACCACAAGCTACCAAGAGTTGTGGCTCACAAAATTCCTCAATACTGCAATAATTAGCTTTTATCGGTGTTGGCTATACTACCACACCAATGAGAGGAAACAGGGGCACAAGTGAAACTGTAGCAATTATATATGTAGGGAGACTGTGAAAATTTTTTAATTTCCTTGGTCTTGAGTTTTAATTTAAAAAAAAATTAACCAGACATCTCAGGATTCTCTTTCACTTGTTGACATATGCTAATGCACTAAGAACAATCACACTATATACAATGATGGTTTTCCTTGTGGGTCTCTTATTTCCTGTCCATATGCCCCAAATCTACCCAATATGGAGGGCAAGAGATGCTACTGAAGTTTACACCTCAAAGTACAGTCCACGGACCAGCAGGGTCCATAGTGCTGGTGACTCAAGCCCCACTCTAGGTTGATAGACTCAGAATTTATGTTTAGCAAGAGCCTTGGGTGACTCAAATAGATATTCAAGTGTGAGAAACATGATCAATGATGTCTTTCAAATGCAGTTGACATATCAAAATTAGAGACACAAGATTCAATCACTTTTGAAAGGGACCAGAGGAGAACAATTAGTAAAAACAGTTGCATTGGTTTTGGCTTATTAAAAAAAGAGTTGACATATATTTGGAAAAAGAGAGATAAAACATAAATTAGTAGAGTCTAAAGACTAAAATAAGACTTAAACAACATTGACACAGCTTTGACACTTGTGCCTTAAATCCAGTACCAAGATAATAATTCCCTTACTCACATTGTCTATAAAAACATCAGATTTCTCAGAAAACTGAATTCAAGTGGTATCTTCCCTATAACATATGCCAGAACGTTAAAAGCAGCATAACTTTTCTTTTTACTTAAAAAAATAATGAAGAAAACTGAGATGAAATCAAGAGCTTAGAATGTGCTCTGTTATACCAGTTTTCTGTAAATAAAGGACTTGATGGCATTTCCGTTCTCGGAAAAACAAACAAACAAAAAGCTAATCCTAGATAGAAATCAGAGGTTGGAAGGGTGGTTTTCCTGTTCCCCGTCCTTTTCTGGGAAAGGCTGTGTCCACCTCTCCAGGGTAACTGGCTTCCTGTCACAACCACCAGCAGGACAGAAGCTGTAGGCTCCAGCTGAGAGCAGCGGTGTACCTGGTCCCAATATGGATGCCAGCCACTATTTGCCATTTTATTACAATATTCCAGAGGAAAGTCAATTTCTATTGGAAAAATAAGACCAAGTCAGGTAGACAGTTTACCTCCAGCTCTCACTATCTGTGTGGCAAATATGTATGTTCAAGAGCTCAAGTCAACATTATATGTTATTTTCAGTCTCTAGATAAAGCTAGATAACATCTCATCAAATATCTGTTTTTACCTTATTAAATGTGTACTTATCATATTTATTTCAGCATATTTATTTTACTTATTTTTGTCCAAAAATTTGTAATGTGCAAAGCCACAGCTGACATTAATATGAGACAGTGCCACAGACCAGTGAAGTCGGCCATCACTGCAGAGCTCAACAACCACAGACCAGTGTTTTGCAACTAGAGAGATTCTACCGCTTAGAGCAGTGAGCTTCACTGGTGTGCCGTGAGAGGATCTTAGGTGTGCCGAGAAGATTAATAAAGATCATTAACTAAATTGTTTTTGAAAGAAGTTCAAAGCACAGTTAAGTATATTGGTCTTTTGTTTGTTTGTTTTTGTGTTTTGGAGACAGAGTATTATTCAGACACCCTGGGTAGAGTGTCACGGCTCACAGCAACCACAGACTCTTGGGCTCAAGTGATTCTCTTGCCTCAGCCTCTCAAGTAGGTGGGACAACAAGCACCTGCCACAGTGCCTGGTTAATTTTTCTATTTTTAGTAGAGACGGGGTCTTGCTCTGGCTCAGGCTGGTCTTGAACTCCTGAGCTCAAACAATGCACCAGCCTTGGCATTCCAGAGTGCCAGGATTACAGGCGTAAGCCACTGCCCTTTTTTATTCCTTTTTTGATCAACATGATTTAAGTGTACTGCAGAAATTTAACTATAGATTTAAGTGAGATTAAAAAAAAAAAAAAGATTGAAAAACACTGTCCTAGGCCCTCCCAGGGGATAATTTTTGCCATCAAAACTATTGGCATCTAGTAATGGATAGAGGCCTGGGATGCTGTTAAACATCCTACAGAAAAATCCCCTACAACAAAGAATTAACTGGTCCATAATATAAATAGTGCTGAGGTTGAAAAATACCACCGCAGCCCAGGCAAATCCAGAAGAGTTCGTATCGAATTTTAGTAAGTTTGCTCATCAAAGTTACTGTGCAGTAGTCATCAAGCCACACGCAATAAAGATGGTTCCAGTCCATGAACCCCTGTATCACTCTCCCTCCGGAGAAACCCTAACTGCCCCCTTCTATCATCGCCCTATTCAGCAGGAAGCAGTTAGATCGAGTCTTCGCATCTTTTCCCTAACAGCAGTTAGAGTTTCTGCTCGGAGAGGGAGAATTGATGCAGGACATTTGGCGCCCTAGCCAGCTCAGTGGAGCTGGAGGACCTGCTGCCTCCTCCTTGGTGGTGTTGGTGCTGCGGCAGCCAGCTAAAGAGCCAGCGGGCTGGATGACAGGCAAGGAGGGGGACCTCCAACCCCCACCAGAGGCTCCAATAACCAAAAAGCCTGGACAACTGCCGAGGAGACACTTGTGCCTTGGTGTCTCCTTCACTTTACACTTAGGACTAAATGTGGAACCCCCATTTCCTATGCTTAGGTCAACTTCTTGTGAATTTCCTAGGCCTCAATTCCATGAATGGACTGTATCCATTCATTGATGCACTCATTCACCTTGCCCCCAGCGGAAGGGACTGTATTCATTCGTTTCTTGGCCAAGGAACCCATACACCTATGTATACCCTGAGACTAAAGGCCTAAAGGAGGAGACGGGGAAAGACCGGGAGAGGAATGGAAAGAGCTTCTCTCTCCCCACTTGAATTCTCTCCCTCTACCAGGAGCTTTAGTGTTTTCTGTATTCTTTTCTGTAAATCAATT
>CAUYRH010015537.1:0-16435 GCA_963574655.1 Perodicticus potto | reverse complement strand
GCCTTGGGACGGTCCGAGGGCGCGGTGAGGAGGTGTCGGAGGCTGGCTGTGAGCGGCCGGCCGGGGTGGGGGACGAGCGCCGGGTTCCGTTCAAGCACTGTTGAAGCAGGAAACCGCGGCGACTCTCGGCGAAGAACGTCTGGCGCAGCGGTCCCGGAGCGGACTCTTATAGGGGCGGCGGCGTCAGCCCCCTCCTGGGCCAATCAGCGCTGTCCGCCGCCGCGCCCCGCTTCTTCCGGTGGGCGCGCAGGCCCCGCCCTTTTCGGTGGGGGAGGGAGCCCCCGCGGGGGCCGGAGTTGGCTGCGGGAGCTGGCGGAGCTCGGATCCTGGCCGGAGCCGGGGACGACCAGAGCGGGCCGGAGTCTGGAGGGCGTCTCTGTTCCTCTAGGGCCCCGCGTAGGGGGCTTGGAAGGAAGCTGTGAGGAGGTCCTGGATGCCCACCTTGGATCCCCGACCCTATTGGTGTCCTGGGCCTTGAAAGTGCATCGGGGTGATTCTTAGGCCCCAAAGGGGCATCCCGAGGCCCTTGGCCAAGGACGTTGTTAAAAATGAAGGCTGTAGAGAAGCAGCCACCACACCCTATTGCAAATTGAGAAAGTGGAAGGTGGAAACATGGCCTTGGGGGCCGAGTGAGTCAGAAGTTGAGCTGGGAAAGAGAGCACTTTCCTTTCCTCAAAGTCTAAGAGCACAAAGTAAGAGAGGTGGGGGCGCGAGGCTGAAGTCTGGTTCGCTCGGCCCTTCTGTCTCCGGCGACCATGCCTGCCTTGTACTGAAAGCAAATATGGCTCCTCGTGCAGTTTAAACAACAAAGGATGGGCGGGCCGCCTTTCCTAGGGAGTCCTGAGGGCGAGCCACCTGGGCTTTGAGAAAATCTCCGTATCGCTTAAAACTCAAAGATGGACCTCGGTGTTGGAAAGAAAGGACAAGCAACTTGGATCTGGAGACAAAGCCCAAATGCCCTCTCTATGGGCGCCAGTTACAGAACCTCGGGCTTAAGTGGTCCTAGACGAAACCACCCCCTGGGGTTGTCCTTGGAAAGAAACTGATGGGGCTGATGGCAGGTAATAGGTGTAAAGAACCTTAGAGAGGCAGAGCCAGTATATGTGGCTTGTGGCTAAGTCCCAGGCACAGAGGTGTGACTTCATGGGTGGCAGAACTGGACCTGGGCCCTGCTCATAGCAGGCCCTCTCTGTCTTCAGGGTCCACTCTTCTGTCAGGTCTTTTGACACATAGGTAGGAGACCTATCAAGACTATTTTCAACATGAAATTAGTATTCCAAAGAGATGCTGAAATTTCTTATCTTGGGAAAATGGTACATTAAATCAAAATTGAGGATGGATGATTTAAAAATAACATTTGACTTTTGAATAATAAAAAGAAAAATGAAGAGTAAGACTATTTTCAGGATACTTATAAACCTGCAACTGGCAGCTGACTTCTAAACCTTTTTTAAAAAAGCAACTCTAGTGAAATATTAAATTGCTGAATTACTTAAAATGATTTTTTTCTATCTTGAATCTTTATTGTATTTATTTCAAAATGAACCAATACCACTTGCAGGAAAAACATTTTAGTAGTGCTAGAGCTACAATATAGTAAGCAGAATGATCCAATCTGGGATGGGAGGTCAGGGAAGGCTTTCCTAAGAAAGTGACATTTGAGTGAAATTTGAAGAGAAAGTTAAAAGGATGGTGAAGTGCAGGAGGGAAATGGGGAAGGGATTCCAAGCAGAAGGAACAGCATGTGCCAAGGTGTGAAGGTGTGGAAAGTATGTTGTCCTGGAAAGTAGAGAGCAGGTAGGGGAAGGCAGGGCAGGGTGGAGTATCGGGGCAAGGTCAGGTGCCATAAAAAGGGGTTAAACTTTATCCTGGAGACAATATGGAGATACCACATAAGATTTGTTTTGAGAAAGCTTACATTGACTCAACAGGAAAACTTTTAGGATAAGAGTCCAGTGGAGTCACCATGCTTAGAAGGCAAAGCTTTTTTAATGTAAATGTTAGGAGGCCAAACAG
Organism: Perodicticus potto; assembly: GCA_963574655.1. NCBI lineage: Eukaryota > Metazoa > Chordata > Mammalia > Primates > Lorisidae > Perodicticus > Perodicticus potto. Next base: position 14,419 of record CAUYRH010015537.1, on the reverse strand, counting down.
CGCTGCAGGAACCCTCTTCCCACTTCCTCTCCTGCAAAGACTTAAGCAGACAAAGGATCTACTTAGCTCCACTCCCAAAGTTTACACTAAAGGATCCTAAACCACCAAAGCCTTCTGGGCAAGCTGGTGAAATTTTCCCACTCCTTATGCCCCATATAAAAGATGTCTTTAACTGTTCCCACACAGGTCGGACACCATCTTAGCATTACCCAGGCAGGTTGATCTCCCAGTTCAATAAACCTGACCTAAACTCTTGCTCCCGTTCTCCCACTCCCTCTCAGTCTGGGTGCCATTGCTTATAGTTTCCAACAGTAACCACCAGAGTTACTTCCAACAGTAACCACCAGTGTTACTTCCAACAGTAAATACCAGTTAGAAAATGTAAAGGGACCAGTTTCGGTGGCTAGAGCCTGTAATTCTAGCACTCTGGGAAGCCGGGGTGTGTGGATTGCCTGAGCTCAGGAGTTTGAGATCAGCCTGAGCAAGAGGAAAATCTAGTCTCTAAAAATAGCCAGGCATTGTGGCATCTGTAGTCCCAGCTACTTGGGAGGCTGAGGCAAGAGGATCACTTGTACCCAGGAATTTGAGGTTGCTGTGAGCTATGACGCCAAGACACTCTACCTAGGGCCACAAAGTGACATTCTGTCTCAAAAATTAAAAAAGAAAAAAGTATAAACAAAAAACAATGAAAAAAATCTTTTTCATGAATGAAAGAAAAAAAGTTTTTCCCCTCAGGTTGGCAACAAAACCTTAAAGTACCTAGGAATAAAATTAACAAGAAATGTATGGTGAAAATTATAAATGCTTACTGGTGGACCAAAACAAAAACAAAACTTGCATAAATGAAGAGGAACCATGTTCCTAAATGTCCAACCTTTCTTTCTTTCTTTCTTTTTTGAGACAGAGCCTCAATCTGTCACCCTGGATAGAGTGCCGAGGCATCACAGCTCACAGTAACCTCCAATTCCTGGGCTCAAGCGAGTTTCCTGCCTCCGCCTCCCAAGTAACTGGGACTACAGGCGCCCACCACAACACCCGGCCATTTTTTGGGGGGGGGAGGCTGGATTCGAACCCACCAGCTCAGGTTTACATGGCTGGTGCCTTAGCCACTTGAGCCACAGGCGCCAAGCCCCAACCTTTATTTTTAAGGATGTTAATTTTCCCCAAAGCAACCTATAAATTCAACTCAATCTCCATAAAGTGCAGTATTTTTTTTTTTTTTGAACTTCACCAAATAATCCTAAAGTTCATTTGGTACAGTCAGGGTGTTGGACAGCTGATAAACATTTTGGGGGGAAAGTGTAGATCTGTATTCCCTGCTATAAAAAAATGCAATACGGTACGGTAAGCCATGTAGTACTGACATGGGAGGACAAGACTAGATCAATGCAACAAAATAGTCCTACCTACATGTGTATGGGAACTTGGGATGTGCTGAAGTGGAATTTCAAATTGGGAGCGAAAGAATGGGCTCAACCAACAATGTTGAAACAATTGATAGTCTTGAAAAAAATGACTCACACAGTATTTAAAAATACATTCCAGATGGATTAAAAATGCAAGCCTTAAAAAAAATCCCTATACAGTTTTGAGAAGAATATTTAGATTATTTTGTGTAATTTTGTTGTGAGGGGTGTTCTTCTGAGACTGTTAGAATTCATAAAAGGATAGTTACCAGATTTGACTACTTAAAAATGAAAAGCTATAGGACACAGATATCATAAAAGAAGTTGAAATAGAAATGACAAATTGGGCTGATGATATCTGTAGCTCATTTAAGTGATGAAGATTAATAACCATAATATATATTATATCTTTATATATCTAAGTAAGTATTATATGTATATATATGTATATAACATTTTTATGAGCTTTTTTTTTTTTTTTGAGACAGTCTCACTATGTTGCCCTTGGTAGAGTGCTGTGGCATCACAGCTCACAGCAACATCAAACTCTTGGGCTTAAGGGATTCTCTTGCCTCAGCCTCCCAGTAGCTGGGACTGAACTATAGTCACCCTCCACTACACTTGGCTATTTTTTTGTTATTGTTGTTTTAGCAGGTCCTGGCCAGGTTCGAACCCATTAGCCTTGATGTATGTGGCCGGTGCCCTAACCACTGTGCTAGGAGTGCTGAGCCATAAGAGCCCTTTTTGATTGTCTTCCTAGATGATATGAGTGATGAGGTTCTGGAGGGCAGGCATTGTTTCTGTTCTTCGTCTCTGCACTCCCAGCACTTTGCAAAGTGTTCCTTGATGCTGAGTATTTGTTGCACGAACAAATGGGTGCATGATTGAATCTGGATGATGGAGTAAAGTGATGCAGGAGGGCTGGGTGCCTGTGGGGAGGCAATAGCCTTAGTTCTCCATAAGTAGAAGAGACAGAGAGATTTGGAGAAGAAAGGATGGGGAGAGGTGATTGGCTACCATGGGGGTTGGGAGGGTGGACAGTGGATATGACAGCCCTCTAGCAGCTGGGCTGCTGCTGCTGCCATTCACTGAGCCAGTGAGTAGAGGTTTGCAAGAAGGCCCTTGGAGAAGGCTAGCGTGGCTTGGTCTGTCTGGGTGTACTGAGTTTCAGGGCCTCCAGGATGTGCAGGTGGACAGAGGTAGCATATAGTTGTAACCGCCAGAAGGAAGTCAGTCTGCTGCAGAAAGTGGCTTTCATGAATCGGTATCGGATATGTGCTTGGTTAAACATAGGTAGCGACAGCGAATATCACAGCAAAACTCAGGGACAGCTTGTGCTGTAGGTCACTGCGGGGGTACTGGGAAGAATGGAAGGGAAATCTTCTGTGGGTGTGTGTGTGTGTGTGTTGCTTGGACCTGTTTCCAACCTCCCGTAACCTGGGGTGTCAGAACTGCCACCTCCAAGCCTCTAGATTCTTCCAAAACTGTGGCCTAGTCCTTGGACCTTTGTGACCAGGGATCCGCCTACTCCCGCCCTCCCAGTCCAGCTCCTCGTGACTTGGAGGAGGCGGGAGTTTGGCTGGCCTCCCGGGACAGCCGCTTCCCCAGGCCAGGAGCGGCAGGAGGTACCCGGATGAGAGAAGAGCCAGGCAGGTGGCTTCTGGAGGAACGGCTCTTCCTGGAGCATGAGGGGGCAGCGGTGGTTGCCGTGGAAAGTGCTGTCCCACCGTGACTCAGCAGTCTGCTTGGGCTCCAAAAGTGCTTTGTCATGGAGGGGAGGGAAAATCAGAAGGCCTGGAGGGGTGTGGCTTTTCTGTGTGAGAAGGAGGGAGAGCCCCCCCAGGGAGAGCCCCCCCACCCCTATTTCCTAAGGGCTCAGAGGCAAGAAGGCTAGACCTGGAACAAAGGGCTCTAGATCACCCAGCCACCTCCAGTGGTGTTTTTTCTGGAAATGGGGAGGAGGATGTCATTTTTTTGTACATGTCCCTCTCTCAAGGCCTCCCTACTCCCTGGTAAACTCTCAACTGATGTTGGGACTCTCTTTCCGTCCTAGGGATTGTTGCTGCTCAGTTGTAATTTAGGGTTCCATAGCTGGAAAATCATAGACACTAAGAATATTAAGGCTTGGAAGGGACTTTAGAGTTTCCAAGTCACTTCGTTTTACACATACGGAGGCCAAAAGAAGGCCATGATGCTTGCCCAGGGCCCTGGAGTCACTGGCAGAAACACAGGCTGAAAACATAGGAGGGAACACTGGTGTGGCCGTTAAAAATGAGAAATGTGTTGCTGGAATGTGGGTAGGAAAGAATGCTATGTGAAAAAGCAAAGCCCCACATTGTCCCCACAAATTGATCAGAAGGAAGAGAAATCCCAGAGAAGGAAACACAGGTGAGCGTTGTGGGAGAACCAGTTAAGTAGTGCTCTAACCCAGGAGCTGATCTTTTAAATGTGTAGGAGTCCCCATGAAATAAAGTGAGGTATGCAGGAAATTAGAGTTCTAGAATTCAAAAATTGGAAAAACTGAGGCTGAACACAATGGTTCAGACCTGTAATCCTAACACTCTGGGAGGCCAAGACCTGAGCCCAAGAGTTCAAGACCAGCCTGAGCCAGAGCGAGACCCCTTCTCTTAAAAAACCAGACATTGTTGGCTCAGCGCCTACACCTCAGCTGGCGGGTTCGAATCCAACCTGGGCCCACCAAACAACAATGACGGCTGTAACCAAAAAATGGCCGGGCGTTGTGGCAGGTGCCTGTAGTCCCAGCTACTTGGGAGGCAGAGGCAGGAGACTCGCTTGAGCCCAGGAATTGGAGGTTGCTGTGAGCTGTGATGTTACAGCACTCTATCCAGGGCGACAGCTTGAGGCTCTGTCTCAAAAAAAAAAAAAAAAAAAAAAGCCGGACATTGTGGGCGCCTATAGTCCCAACTACTTGGGAGGCTGAAGCAAGAGAATCGCTTAAGCCCAGGAGTTTGAGGTTGCTGTGAGCTGTGACCCATGGCACTCTACTGAGGGTAACAAAGTGAGATTCTGTCTCAAAAAAAAAAAAGGAAAAATCAGATCCAGGTACAGTTCTGGATGATGCAATCACATTCAGAGAGCTTGTCTTTAAATCATTTTGGGAAAACTCAGGAGATGCAGACTCAAAGTGTAGGTTTTCAGGATCCCCTTTTTCCTCAAGGTTAAGGTTAAGAGCCACAGCCTTGTTTAAGGGCAACTGTGAATTGAAGGCCTGGTTTGTTTTGTTTGTTTGCTTTTGTTTTTTTGTTGATTGCCCCTGGGGGAGCCTAGCAATCCAAACTGCTTTGGGAGCCCTTACCTTGTGGTGCCCTGGCTGTTTATGTGGCTGCCTGCTGGACTTTGAGCTCCTTTTAAAGCTGTGTCCCTAAGCTCTAGCCTGACCTGGGAGGCTTTCTGGTTCTCGCTCTTCTTGCAGCTCTGTTCCTCTCCTCTGGAATTGTCATGCCCAGTGAAACGTCTGGTTTCTGCCTTTACACTAGTGGCTCCTAGAGGTCAAGGATCTTGCCTTTGATTGTTCCCTGCAGTATGCTTCCCAGTGACCCCTGGGATCTGCCCACATCCTAGAAGCTTTGAAGAGGCCACCTGGCTCTTGAACTTTGACTCTATTTATTTATAGTATTTGAAGCCAGCTTTCCCTCATGTACCTTTGAGTGCACCCCCCCCTTGCATGCCTTTGTCACCACAGTTCATGGGGCACTCCGTCTGCTGGGACCCAGCCCCATGTCATGCCTACATTACATAGGCCAGGCTCGGCTGGGCTCACTCTGACCCAAATCAGGAAAGGCCCAGCTCAGCTCAGATGGCAGGTAGGAGTGACAGCTAGCAGCCACAAAAGGGGTGAGAACAGCAGAGTGGCTTCCACACCTTAGAAGGGCCCTGGGCAGCCAGAAGACTTGGCGGTCAGGGGTTGTAGTGCCTTCTGTTGGGAGTGGGACTTGTGTCTGCCTCGGACTTTTTTTTTTGCAGTATAAATACTCAGTCTAGGGGAAGGAATCCCAGATTCCCTTGTAACAGGGGATAGGTAGCAGGGGATAAATGGCATCTGAGAGATCAGCAGCCTGGGGGAGAGAGTAGATGACCTGGGGCTGACCAAGCTGGGAGGCAGCAGAAGGAGCTGCCTGGAGTGAGTGGCCGGGCGACTTTCTTGCCACCGGTGAAGGTCCCTTAGGTGCAATCTGGGTAAATCAGCATGTCTGGCTGGGCCAGCAGATGGGGCCTATTGGTCATCAGTGGGGAGTCTGGAGTGTCCTAGGAGAGGATCAGGACCCCCAAAGATCTCGCCATTAGCATGGAAAAGGCCCCAGGCCTCATTTCCTGTGGGTATGGCCCCCTACAGCCTCAGTCGCTCTAACCTATCTCCTGCCTGTCCCAGCTGAAAAATGCTACAGTAAGTATTTCACTTCTACAGCAAAAACCCTTCAATGATGCCCATGGCTGTGGGGATACCAATGAAATGTCTCTGTGTGGCCTGGCCCCTAACACATCCTCTCCTGGGCCTACCAGGGTACCCCCACTCATAAGGCTTTGGAACTTGCCCTCTGACTTTTCTGCCTGAAAAACTACCCAACCTTCAACACTCAGCTCACATATCCTCCAAGGCTACCCTCACGCCCTGGCAGAGCTGAGAATTTCCATTCTTTGTGCCCTCTGGCACTCTGAGCGGGTCTCCACTGTCCCCTGTGCTACAGTGCTGTTACCTGCCTGCCTCCCCCAGCAGGAGGAACCTCTAATTAATCTTGGCTATGCCATTGCCTCCCCCACCTCTGTACCCAGCAAAGTGCCAGGGTCACAGACACCCAGAAACACTGGCTGGATTGAACTTGGACTTAGTTCTTAGCCCATCTCTTACTCACCTTTCCTGTTGTTGAGGGATAGGCTGCCCCCCCCACCCCGTGCCTCATGGCTTTGGTTTTTTTCCATCTTTACTTAAGTAAGATTACTAGCTCTTTCTACCTCCCTCAAATCTTTCTGGATTTGGGAAATATCCCCTAGTAGAGACCTGTGGACACTTCAGGAAGTGGGGTCTGGGACCACTTGGGCCATGCAGAGGGTGATACCTTGGTCACAGGCTCTGCTGCTCTGAGGACCAGTTCCTTTTGTTTGCTCTTGTGACCATGGAGTGTTTCCTCAACTGGAGGAGGGGACCCTGGAGGGAGGGAAGAAGGATTGGTATAAATCCCAATCACTACTATGAAATAATGTGTGCTTCCTGCTGTGGACTGGAGGCAGTGTCACGCCGTAAACGCCGTAAACATGACAGATTTTCATAAAGCATGTTGACATCTTTGGGGCTGACACTGACAACACCCCTGAGAACACCCCTGGCCAGGGCAGGTAGGCTGTGCAGGAGGCAGGGTCTTCCTTTTTCAAGTGAGGAAACCAGAGGTCAGAGAGGCTAAGTGATGGCCTTGCCTGAGGCTGCACAGCTGGCAAAAGACAGCACTCTGATGGGAACCCAGATTCTAACTGTGGGGTAATCTTCCAAATCTGGTGCCCTGACAAATCTGGTGCCCTGACACAGCTGTGGCGGCACTTATGAAACACACAGCACAGTACATGACTGTTCACCACGAGGCACACAGGAAGAAGATCAAGATTCTGGTTTCCTGGAGACTTATGAAATATCCCCACAGCCCCAAATCCTGAGTCGGGCCAAGGTGAGTCAGCACCTACCTGCCTTCTACCAGCTTCAAAGCATCAGAGTTGGCCATGGGTACTTTCAAAGTAGTTGCTATGATTCCACCAGCAATAAAGCTGTGATGGATGATATCCAGAACTAATAGGTTGATTTGATTAGTAATTGGAGTGTGGTTGGTGGGAGTTCTGTGGTTCTTTTTTTTGACACAGGGTCTCACTCTATTGCCCTGGATAGAGTGCTGTGGTCATCATAGCTCACAGCAACCTCAAACTCTTGGGCTTGAGCGATCTTCCTGTCTTAGCCTCTTAGCTGAGACTACAGGTACCTGCCACAATGCCTGGCAGTTTTTCTATTTTTCGTAGAGATGGGGTCTTGTTCTTGCTCAGGCTGGTCTTGAATTGTTAAGCTCAAGCAATCCACCCACCTCTGCCTCCCAGAGTGCTCAGATTACAGGTGTGAGCCACAGTGCCTGGCATTTTGTGGTTCTTTAGAAGGCACTCTTGGGGGTCTGGTTGTAGGGCTCAGACCATGAACTTGCTCTTGAGTTATCTCCTGATCTAGGTGCTGGTGGCTGGCAGGCCTAGGAGATGCATAGGAAGCCTGGAGACTTTTGACTGTTCATTGGCAACCCTGGACACACCTGAGGTCCATGCCTGAGACCGGAGGGCACTTCTGTAGCATATCATAAATAGGGACTCTGCCTGGCTCCTTAGACCTTCGGTGTTCCCCATGTACTTGGCTGTTCCTTCTATGGCCTAGAGGGTCTCTCCTCAGCCACAGGAGACCACACCATATCAAGGAGCTATGGGTAATGCCTCCTAGAGGATCTCCTGGAGATCCATGTGGGATCTGAGAACCACGCAGACTCTACTGAAAGAGCCTTTGGGTCCCTGGAGCAGAAGTTGATCACACATTGGGGAGTGTAGACTGACCCACTTCCTAACCAGGGCAATCCCAGCTCCTCCTCAGGGGCCTTAGCCCACCTTTAGCTTTCTTTGTGCAGGACCCACCCACCTTTCTGACAAAGCTGCAGTCTGATGCTTGGAAGACTGCCAGCCCGGTCAGACCCAGGAGACCCTTTCCTTCCTGCTGTTCCTAGTTGCATGGATGGTATTCTAACCCCCTTTCAGACATCCCTGCCTTCTATAATTCTTTGGAATCACTAGTCAGAACTAAGTAGCTCTTTTTTTTTTTTTTTACTATTTGCTCACGTATCCAGCTGCCCTTTTTTTTTTTAGAGACAGAGTCTCACTTTGTCACCCTCAGTAGAGTACTGTGGTGTCACAGCTCACAGCAACCTCTAGCTCTCGGGCTTAGACGATTCTCTTACCTCAGCCTCACGAGTAGCTGGGACTACAGGCATCCGCCACAATGCCTGGTTATTTTTTGTTGCAGTTTTGCCGGGTTTGAATCGGCCATCCTTGGTATATGGGGCCGGCGCCCAATTCACTGAGCCACAGGCGCCACCCAGCTGCCCTTTCAATATTGTGTAGCAGGAATTCAGATATTTTGCTTTTGGGGAAATAGGTGATTTCCCCAGATCCACACCTACTTCCCAATATCTATTCCCCACCCTCAGCTTCTGGATACCAGATTTGGATTTTTCCTCTGGGGGAACTATCTCCTCTTCTCTAACCCCAGCTATGTGCTATAATTAGAACTACCTCCATTCCCAGATTCAGGGATAGAGACATGTTTTCTGTCACTGGCAACAAATGTTTCAATCAACTTTTTATTTGTTATTTATTTTTTTGAAACAGTCTCACTCTGTTTCCCTGGGGTAGAGTGCCATGGCATCATTATAGCTTACAGTAACCTCAAACTCCTGGGTGTAAGCAGTTTCTTGCCTCAGCCTCCCAAGTAGCTAGGAGTATAGGTGCCCAGTTAATTTTTCTATTTTTAGCAGAGACAGGGCTTCGCTCTCACTCAGGTTGGTCTTGAACGCACAAGCAATCTACCTGCCTCAGCCTCCCAGAGTGCTAGGATTACAGGTGTGAGCCACCATGCCTGGCCTCAACTCACTTAGATCATCTAAATGGCAATTCATTTCTGCATGGGTCTCAGAACTTTGTTTTTTTTTTTTTTTTTTTGAGACAGAGCCTCAGGCTGTCACCCTGGATAGGGTGCTATGGCATCACAGCTCACAGCAACCTCCAATTCCTGGGCTCAAGTGAGTCTCTTGCCTCCGCCTGTCAAGTAGCTGGGACTACAGGCGCCCTCCACAACGCCTGGCCATTTTATGGTCACAGCTGTCATTGTTGTTTGGTGGGTCCAGGCTGGATTCGAACCTGCCAGCTCAGGTGTACGTGGCTGGCGCCTTAGCCGCTTGAGCCACAGGCTCCGAGCCTGGGTCTCAGAACTTTGAAGGGAAGAAGGAATCTTTGAGATGATCTAATCTAATACTTTCATTTAGGTACTCAGCCAACATTTTAAATAGCAGCTCTGTGCCAGGCCCTGGGTTAGATGAAGAAACTGAGCCCAGAGAGGGGAGAGGACCAGCCTGGGACTACCCGAGAAGTTAGTGGCCCAGCCAACGACCAGACGTTAGTGCTTGTGACCCCCACACCAACCCTCTTTCATGAGGTTCCTCTGCTTCCTGAGATGAAACCCCAAGGCTGTGTTTATATGTGATGTGTGAGCAGGAAAAGGGACAAGGGGACTCTATGCTGAGCCTCCACACAGAGTGGGGGTAATGCCTATTGGATGTTTATCAAATGGGTACATATCAAACTGGGGATATCTGTGTTTAACAGGTTGTCCCCAGGAGGGTGTGGAGGGCACAACAAAAATGCTGGATGCTGTCTTACAATAAGGATCAGTCCTTGGCACGAACACCCCACCCAAGCCCAGCTTCCTGGATGCCATTACTCTCTGCTATTCTCAGGGAAGGGGGGGGGTGTTTCTGAAATGTTCCACATCTCAGATAAGCTCTCACCGTCGTCTGAAGGGCTAAGCGCACTTATCTCTGGGCTAGCCCCTGTGGACATACTCCAGGAAGAGTTTGCTCTGGAAAGCCATAGCTTCAGAGGTAGTGCTCTGGAGGATAGATGAGAGAGCTGAAAGGTTTAAACGATGGCACCCAGAGATGAGGCCACAGGGGGAGCAGAGAAGTTTAGGTCAGCTTTATCGAAAGGGGAGGATGACCCGCTTAGGCCTTGCAAAGATGGTGTCTGCACCCCAAGAGGGCAGTTAGAGATCACTTTTTTTTTTTGTAGAGACAGAGTCTCACTTTATCACCCTAGGTAGAGTACTGTGGCGTCACACAGCTCACAGCAACCTCCAGGTCCTGGGCCCAGGCGATTCTCTTGCCTCAGCCTCCTGAGTAGCTGGGACCACAGGTGCCCGCCACAACACCCGGCTATTTTTTGATGCAGTTTGGCCGGGGCTGGGCTTGAACCCACCACCCTCGGTATATGGGGCCGGTGCCCTACTCACTGAGCCACAGGCGCCGCCCTAGAGACCACTTTTATATGGGGCCACAGGGATTGGGTGAATTCCACAGCTTGCCTGTCAGGTTAGGGTCTGTTGGTACACTTCTCAGGGTGGGCTAGCCAGATCCTTTGTGTGTTTCTCTTAGGAGAGGGGGAGGAGGAAGAGATGAAAGTGTGTGTGGCTGTGTTAGACCCCTCAACAAGAGCTGGGAGGTTTCACATTAGTCAGGACCATTTTGGTTTCTAGCATCCAAACTTAGTCACCAGGGCGGCGCCTGTGGCTCAGCGAGTAGGGCGCAGACCCCATATACCGAAGGTGGCGGGTTCAAACCCAGCCTCAGCCGAACTGCAAAACAGAAAAATAGCCGGGCTTTGTGGTGGGTGCCTGTAATCCCAGCTGCTCGGGAGGCTGAGGCAAGAGAATCGCCTAAGCCCAGGAGTTGGAGGTTGCTGTGAGCTGTGTGACACCACAGCACTCTACCAAGGGCGATAAAGTGAGACTCTGTCTCTACAAAAAAAAAAAACAAAAACAAAAAAAAACATGGGGTGCAGTACTTCAGTTGAGGAGGGATGGATTTCGAAATTTGTATCGTGGAATCCTTCCCCCATTAATGCAGAAAACAACTACTCTGGCACTTATGTTTGGTCTCTATGAGGATTTAGCCTGCCTTCTCCTCAAGCAAAGCAACCCGTGGCCTGTGCGCAGTACTGGCAGGAACTACAGAGGCAATATTCACTCCACTGGAAACAGTTCAGACTTTGCTTCAAGACCACAAGTATCATGACAAATTTACAAACACTTACCAGGCTTTCAAGGCACTGAAATGCCATGGAATTGGGGAGTATTATCAAGGCTTGGTGCCCATTCTTTTCCACAGTGGACTCAGTGATGTCTTTTTTTTTGGCCTTCGGGGTTCCATTAAGGAGCATCTGCCTACTGCAACAACTCACAGTGCTCATTTGGTCAACGATTTTATCTGTGGAGGTCTTCTGGGTGCCATGTTGGGATTTTTGTTTTTTCCAATTAATGTTGTAAAAACACGCACGCAGTCTCAGATTGGTGGGAAATTTCAGTCTTTCCCCAGGGTTTTCAAAAAGATCTGGCTAGAGTGGGACAGGATACTGACAAATGTTTTCAGAGGTGCCCATCTGAATTACCACCGTTCTCTCATCTCTTGGGGGCATAATCAATGCAACTTATGAGTTCTTGTTAAAGGTTATATGAAAATATCAATTAAGTGCCATTTATCGACTGAATACCTAAAAATAATGCAGTTTGGCCTGGTTCTTAATTAGGCAACTGTAAGTTGGTGTCTTAAGTCCAGGCCACAGTGAGTTATGGGCAAAGTTGTTTTCCTTAAGCATCAACAAAAACAGAATAAAGGGTTTCAATAGGGAAAAAAAACAAAGGTGGGTTTTCTAGTCATTTTTCAAACATATCACAAGAGCAGAGGCAGGTGAGACCTTTCACTTTGCACCTGCCCCTGGCACAGTTTCCTGCATTTAGCAGACCAACACTACCTGCTCACTCTGGCCTAAACCTGCCGAGGAACTAGCACAACCCTGAGAACAAGGGTGGAGAAGTCAAGTTCTGGTGGTTTTCAGGATAACAAGCAGATAACTCAATATGCTAGTGTGGATTGTTTTTCCCAGGTTATATCCTGACAGTTTTTAATCCCACCCTGACTTTCCCTCTCATGCCCCTCCCACCAGGCTACCTTTAGGCTCCTTTCTCCAAAGCCCAGTGAGTCTGCTGGGGAAATAATCATGTAATGATAACTATGATTGTCAGCCCCTTTCCCGAATGCTTCCAGGGGCCAGGCATAAGGCTAAGTGCATTACACCCATCAGTCTTCATGCAGTCCCCACAAACACCCAGTGAGGAAGGCACTCTGGCTATCTGCGTTTGAATGAAACTCAGAGAGAGAAACAGCTAGAAAGTGGTGGTGACTGGATTGGAAACCCGACTGCATGGTTACAAGCTCATACTGCTGGGCTATAAAGGCTCTTAACCACTTTGCTATACTGCTTCCCATAAAGTTAATTTTAATATTAGCGTAATCCAACCCTATTTAGGAAGGGAGATGTGCTGCCAAAAACTCACTTATGATATCTTACAGCTAAACACAAAAGGCTTTTCTATTGTCGTTTGTTTGGGGCTATTCAGGCCAAGGCTTCCCTCTAAGGGGATATACAAGCAGGGGTTATATGGGAGCATAGCATTGGGGCAGACAGGAAATGAGCCCAGCTGTACTGGCTCTCAGTCAGAGCCCTAAAAAGATCTACTAACAGGAGAAGTTAAGCGTATAAAATCAGCATGGAAATGAAAACTGTAACCCAGGCCCTGGGATCAAAAATGTTAGGAATTTCCTTCCAAGGCCCCCCTGGTGGTTCACGCCTGCAATCCCAGCATTCTGGCAGGCTGAGGTGGGTGGATTGCCTTAGCTCATGGGTTTGAGACCAGCCTGAGCCAGAGTGAGACCCCATCTCAAAAAATAGCCAGGCGTTGTGGCGGGCGCCTGTAGTCCCAGCTACTCAGGAGGCTAAGGCAAGAAGATCGCTTGAGCCCAGGAGTTGGAGGTTGCTGTGAGCTATGATGCTACTGCACTCTACCGAGGGTGACAAAGTGAGACTCTGTCTCAAAAAACAAAACAAAAGAAACCAACCACACTGGTTCAGAGACACCTGGGTTCAGATCTCAGGTCTACCACTTCTTATCTCTGTGTCGTAGGGCAAGCTGCTTAACATCCTGAGCCTCAATGTCCTCATCTGTAACATAAGGAGGGTAAGAAACAGCACCCACCTCACAGAGTGGTTGTGGGGCTTCAATGAGATAATGCATAAATGAGGTGGTGCCTGGCACTCAGATGACACTCAATAAGTGGTAGCTAGAATCTTTGTCATTATTAGTAGTGCCAAGAAAAGCACTGTAGTGTCATTGAGCACATTGAACGTAGAAAAAACTTGCAAGACACAAGTGGCAGGTGGGTTTTACCCTGAGTGGTTGAGGGTGAAAGGGCAAGAGGTATAAGCACAGGGTGAAAGGCATTCCAGGCAGAGAGCAAGAGGGGATGTCTGTAGGGCCAGCCACGATGGTCTGCATGGGCAAGAACAGAGGCTGCTGTGATGGGGCTGAGTGCCAATGACCCCAGCTGGGCCAGGCTTAGCTCCCTATGGCAGCATTAAGAAGCCTGGGCAGGCTCTTCCTCTTCTCTTCTCTTCTCCTCCTCCTGTCCCCCCTGTCCCCCCGTGTGTCTTCTCTCTCTGTCTCTCTCCCTTCTCCTCTCTTCCCTCGTTTCTCTCTCCCCTCCTCCTTAATGCTGCTCTGCAGCTTCCCCCACCAATAAAGACCTTTCCTACAAGCCTTAGTGATCTGTGAGATTTTGTGCCAGTCGAGTGCCATCTTTCATCTGGTGTCAGAAGCGGGATCTAATTAGGGAATGCTCCAGGTTCCTGAGAGCTCCCTACCATCTTCTCGCACTCCCGGCACTCACCACCATCTTCGGCTTGTGTCCAGCCGCCAAGGTGCCATAACCAGCACGCAACACCACCTCCTCTGAACTCAGGACTTTGTCCCGCTTCGGCAACATGAAGCTTTTCTTGTGGAACGCAGTCTTGATGCCATTAGTCACTTCTCTGATTGGGGCTCTCATCCCTGAACCAGAAGTGAAAATTGAAGTTCTCCAGAAGCCATTCATCTGCCATCGAAAAACCAAAGGAGGGGACTTGATGTTGGTCCACTATGAAGGCTACTTAGAAAAGGATGGCTCCTTATTTCACTCCACTCACAAACATAACAATGGTCAGCCCATTTGGTTCACCCTGGGTATCCTGGAGGCTCTGAAAGGTTGGGACCAGGGTTTGAAAGGAATGTGTGTAGGAGAGAAGAGAAAGCTCATCATTCCTCCTGCCCTGGGCTATGGAAA
>CAUYRH010015533.1:0-16323 GCA_963574655.1 Perodicticus potto | reverse complement strand
TCACAGCAACCTCCAATTCCTGGGCTCAAGCGAGTCTCTTGCCTCCGCCTCCCAAGTAGCTGGGACTACAGGCGCCCGCCACAACACCCGGCCATTTTTTTCTTGGTTGCAGCCGTCACTGTCGTTTGGCAGGCCAGGCTGGATTCGAACCCGCCAGCTTAGGTGTGCATGGCTGGTGCCTTAGCCCATTGAGCCACAGGCGCTGAGCCAAGACCTCTACTCTTCACTGTCCTAAACTGTTAGCCCTTTAGCGGCACCTGTGGCCCAAGGAGTAGGGCGCTGGCCCCATATGCTGAGGGTGGCGGGTTCAAACCCAGCCCTGGCCAAAAATTTTTTTAAAAAAAAGCATTCTAAACTGTTAGCCCTGACCTTCAACCATACCCACCTGTACGCCGGCCGGCTTATTTCTTGACTTAGGGCTTTGTTTGCTAAACGCACAGACTAGCACAGGGTCCAGCCATAATAAGACAAATATTGTGTGTGTCGTAGACACACTGGTTGGTCACTGTAGATGACTCCGCAGACTTGGATTCGCCTCTTGCTCCTGGTCATTCCCTATCCTTGCGCAGGATCACAGGGTCGTACTGTGTGACATCTCTGCTGCTGGATGACATGTTCATCTGTTTAAGGGCTAACTCTTGAGTTCCAAAGATGAACTATAAGCAGTTTATTTGTCTAGAGCTGTGGTCCTCAACCTTCCTAATGCCTCCTAATTCCGTGACCTTTTAATATAGTTCCTCATTTGTGGTGACCTCCAACCATAAAATTATTTTTCTTGCTACTTCATAACTATAATTTTGCTACTGTTATGAATCATAATGTAAATATCTGAAATGCAGGATATATTTTCATTGTTACAAAGGGGTCACGACCCACAGGTTGAGAACCACTGGTCCAGAGGTTGGCCTTAAAACTTATATTTTCTAGGTGGATAAAATACAAGCAAGAAACCCTGCATCCAGGTGGTATCCGTGTGAACGCAGCAGAGACAGTGTTGGCAGGACAGGGGCTGGGGCTGGGGGTGAGGCCCAGTCTCTAGCTGGGGTACTTTGGTGGCGACGGGAACAGGCAGGCCTGGACCAGCTGGGTGGGAAGAAGTCAACAGGTCAGTAAATAGGTTACAACTGAGTGAAATGCAAAAACAAAACCATTCAGATAATCTGCCAAAAAGAGGACTTCATGTAATCTATAGATTTAACTTTCTTACCCCAGGGTTACCAAATAGTAAGACTTACAAAATTAATAAGGCTTCTGGCTCGGCACCTGTGGCTCAATGGGCTAAGGCGCCAGCCACGTACACCTGAGCTGGCGGGTTCGAATCCAGCCCGGGCCCACCAAACGACAATGACGGCTGCAACCAAAAAATGGCTGGACGTTGTGGCGGGCACCAGCAGTCCCAGCTACATGGGAGGCAAAGGCCGGAGACTCGCTTAAGCCCAGGAATTGGAGGTTGCTGTGAGCTGTGATGCCACAGCACTCTATCCAGGGTGACAGCTTGAGGCTCTGTCTCAAAAAAAAAAAAAAAAAAAATGGAAAAGAAATTACCATATTCAGGATTGATTGATTGAATGATTTTGAGACAGAATCTCACCTTGGTCACCCTGGGTAGAGTGCTGTCTTATCATAGCTCACAGCAACCTCAAACTCTTGTTCTCAAGTGACCCTCTTACCTCAGCCTCCCAAGTAGCTGGGACTACAGGTGCCCACCATAACACCCAGCTAGTTTTTCAATTTGTAGAGATGGGGTCTTGCTCAGGCTGGTCTTGAACTCCTGAACTTAGGCAATTCACCTGCCTCGCCCTCCCAGAGTGCAATATTCAGGATTGTTTTCTTTTCTTTCTTTTCTTTTCTTTTTTTTTTTTTTTTTTTTGAGACAGAATCTCACTTTCTTGCCCTGGGTAGAGTGCCGTGGCATCATAGGTCACAGCAACCTCAAACTCCTGAGCTTAACAGATTCTCTTGCCTCAGCTTCTCACATAGCTGGGACTACAGGTGCCCTCCACAATGCCTGGCTATTTTTTAGTGAACGGGTCCCGCCCTTGCTCAGGCTGGTCTTGAATTGGTGAGCTCAGGTGACCCACACGCCTCAGCCTCCCAAGTGCCGAGATTACAGGCATGAGCCACCACACGCCTAATATGCAGTATTTAAAATATACACACAGGGCTCGGCGCCTGTGCTCAACGGGCTAAGGTGCCAGCCACGTACACCTAAGCTGGTGGGTTCGAAGCCCGGGCCCGCCAAACAACAATGACGACAACCAAAAAATGGCTGGGCGTTGTGGCGGGCGCCTGTAGTCCCAGCTACTTGGGAGGTAGAGGCAGGAGACTCGCTTGAGCCCAGGAATTGGAGGTTGCTGTGAGCTGTGATGCTACAGCACTCTATCCAGGGTGACAGCTTGAGGCTCGGTCTCAAAAAAAAAAAAAAAAGAATGGAAGAAAAATATCCAATGTACTCAGTACTATTATGAAACCATTTTATAATCACTCACACTTTCATATGAAGAATAGATCACAACTATGGCCCAAGATGAAGAGAGGATGGAAGGGGGCATGTTGCATCAAGGGAGGGTGAATGGTGGGATCACACTTATGGTGCATAAAAAGCAAGGGTACCTATCGGATTTATTAGTATAGAGTATAAATGTCTTAACACAATAATAAGTAAACGAGATGAGGTACATATTTAAAAAAAAAAATCCCTATTATACCAAAAAAAGAAAAAAAGAAAATTATTTCTAAATGGAGAAAAGACAGTAATTGCCTAGCCAGAATCCTTAACCTAGGAGAAATAGTGTTAGAGATTGAATAAGATTCATTAGTTTAAAGATTGAATTGGCTCAGCGCCTGTAGTTCAAGCGGCTAAGGCGTCAGCCACATACACTTGAGCTGGCATGTTCGAATCCAGCTTGGCCCGCCAAACAACGACAGCTGCAACCAAAAAATAGCCAGGCATTGTGGCGGGCACCTGTAGTCCCAGCTACTTGGGAGGAGGAGGCAGAAGACTCGCTGGAGCCCAAGAGTTGGAGGTTGCTGTGAGCTGTGATGCCACGGCACTCTACCTAGGGTGACAGCTTAAGGCTCTGTCTCAAAAAAAAAAAAAAGTGAATTAAAAAAAAGTCAGACCTGAATTAAAAAACAAAATTTAAAAACGCCGGGCGAGGTGGCTCATGATTAGACCAAGGCTGCCCTGAGCTCAGTTTGAAGATAAGCCTGCACCAGTATAATAAAGAACTATAAATGCAACAAAGAATAAATCTTAAAATATATAAAACTGACTTGGAAATACCAATATATACAAATGAATCTTTCCCTTAGTCAGGTCATGACTAATGAAGGACCAAATATGATTCCTTTATGTAGAGATATATGATTTTAAATTATAAAGTAAAAAAGTACATATAATATAAGCGAGGCGGCACCTGTGGCTCAAAGGACTAGGGCGCCAGACCCATATGCCGGAGGCGGCGGGTTCAAACCCAGCCCTGGCCAAAAACTGCAAAAAAAAAAAAAAAAAAAAGGACATATAATCGGGCAGTGCCTGTGGCTCAAAGGAGTAGGGCGCCACCTCCATATGCCAAAGGTGGCAGGTTCAAACCCAGCCCCAGCCAAAAAACAATACACATAATCTTTATCTCATTTGATTAATATGATAATAGAAAGCACTGAAAACTAGACACACCACTGCCCTATTTGGAGCAGGTCTTTTTTGAAATAAAATCCACAAAAAAAATACATTTCCTAATTCTATCCAGTTTCAAAAGGCCTAGAAATAATCATATCACTAGATCATCTTTGTTGTTTGGTTTCTAAATACAATATCATTTGCTCACTAACAGGAAGTTGATTCCCAGTTTGTGGCAGACTTGTACATAGTGAAATTGAGATATTTCATTGTACCAGAAGGCAAGGAATAAAGAGTAACAGGGTAGCATCAAATTAAGACAATTTTAACATAAAAAGGAATAAAGACTGGCTCGGCGCCTGTGGCTCAACAGGCTAAGGCGCCAGCCACGTACACCTGAGCTGGTGGGTTCAAATCCAGCCTGGGCCCGCCAAACAACAATGACGGCTGCAACCAAAAAAAATGGCCGGGCGTTGTGGCGGGCGCCTGTAGTCCCAGCTACTTGGGAGGCGGAGGCAGGAGATTTGCTTGAGCCCAGGAATTAGAGGTTGCTGTGAGCTGTGATGCCACAGCACTCTATCCAGGGTGACAGCTTGAGGATCTGTCTCAAAAAAAAAAAAAAAAAAAAGAAGGAATAAAGACTAACTGACTAAAATGCACTTTGGTGTTTTAAAAATTTATGAGTTCAGGGCGGCGCCTGTGCCTCATTGAGTAGGGTGCCGGCCCCATATACCGAAGGTGGCGGGTTCAAACCTGGCTTTATTATGATACATGATCTGGTCAGTCAACCTCAGTATGATTCTATTAGTAAATGTGACAGCTTTTACCTCCTGATAATGATACAATATGCTGAATACAGCATCTTCTATAGAATAACGTACTTTTACCAAGATTTACCCAAGCAGGCTGGGCATGGTGGGTCACCCCTATAATCCTAGCACTCTGGGAGGCCAAGGTGGGAAGATTCCTTGAGCTCAGGAGTTTGAGAACAGCCTGAGCAAGGGCAAGACACTGTCTCTACTAAAAGAAAGAATAATTAGCTGGGCATTATGGTGTGCGTCTGCAGTCCCAAATGCTTGGAAGGCTGGGGAAGAAGCATCACTTAAACCCAAGAGTTTCAGGTTGTAGTGAGCTATGATGACACTAGTGTGTCATCACAAGATAGACAATAGAACAAGATTTAACCAAGCAACCAAGCATTCAGTTTAGAAAATGACTTAAAAAACATATAAAGAAATATACAAATCTAGAATGCAAACTATTTTATAATTCAACCTGTTGGTTATCTCCAACAAGCCCAAATAATGTGAGAAAGAAGGGATATTCTAGATTGAGAGACTTAAAATAACCAAGTATAATATTAGAACACCTGATCTGAAAAAACAGATGTAAAGAACATTTTGAGGCCAGGTAGGGTTTTTTTCCTTTTGAGACAAGGTCTTGCTCTGTTGCTTGGGTTAGAGTACAGTGATATGACTGCAGCTCACTGCAACCTCCAACTCCTGGGCTTAAGCAATCCTCTTGCCTCAGCCTCCTGAGTCGCTGGGAGTACAGGCATGTGCCACCATGCCTGACTAGTTTTTCTACTTTCTGTTGGCATGGGGTGCCAGTAGGATGTTGCTCAGGCCGGTCTTAATTCTTGGCCTCAAGTGATCCTCCCAAAGTACTAGGATTATAGGCATGAGCTACTACACCTAGCCCAAGCAGGGAAATTTCAGATGGACTTGTATTAGACTGTTGTGAAATACTATTTTAGTTAACTGTGATAAGGTTATTGGGATTATTATGGTGACTGTCTTTATATTTATTAAAAGCAGGAATACATGAACTAGCTACCATATCCGTTTCCCTAGTCCTGCTGCAACACTGGGACAGCAATGAACATTCCTAGGATAGCTGGCTGTTGCCAGCGTGGATAGTAAGGACCTTGTGCTCTAAAATTTGGGGTGTGATAGCAGTTTTCCAAGGATCAGCTGAGAGGCATGGCTATATATATACACATATATATTTAATAGAGAGAAGGGAGGAGCAATTTAAAGAAATCTCTGAGAGGCAACAAGCCAATAAAACCTAAGATATATAGCCGGGCATTGTGGCGGGCGCCTTAGTCCCAGCTACTCGGGAGGCTGAGGCAAGAGAATCGCCTAAGCCCAGGAGTTGGAGGTTGTTGTGAGCTGTGTGACACCACGGCACTCTACTGAGGGCGATAAAGTGAGACCCTGTCTCTATAAAAAAAAAAAAAAAAAAAAAAAAAAAACCTAAGATATAACAGCACAGAAATTTCAGTAACAGACATAACAAGGAATACAGGCCTAGGGCAGGTACAGTGGCTCATGCCTGTAATTCTAGCACTCTGCAAGGCCAAGGTGGGTGGATGAGTGGATTGCCCTGAGCTCACAGGTTCGAGACTAACTTGAGCAAGATTGAGACCACCATCTCTAAAAATAGCTGGGCGTTGTGGTGGGTGCCTATAGTCCCAGCTAGTTGGGAGGCTGAGGCAAAACAATTGCTTGACCCCAAGAGTTTGAGGTTGCTGTGAGATAGGAGCCACGGCACTCTACCAAAGGTGACAAAATGAGACACTGTCTCAAAATAACAAAACAAAACAAAAATAAACAAAAACCCCAAAACACATACACATAACAAACTGTCTACTACAGTCTCTCATGTAGGAACAGAAAACCTTACAGATAAACCTTTCCCACAAAGAAAAACCCAGGCTCTTGGAGTGGCACCTGTGGCTCAGTGAATAGGGTGCTGGCCCCATATACAGAGTGTGGAGGGTTTGAACCCAGCCCCTTGCAACAACAACAAAAATAGCCAGGCATTGTGGTGGACACCTGTAGTCCCACCTATTCGGAAGGCTAAGGCAAGAGAATTGCATAAACCCAAGAGCTGGAGGTTGCTGTGAGCTGTAATGCCATAGCACTTTACCGAGGGCAACAAAGTGAGGCTCTATCTCTAAAAAAAAAGGAAAAGAAAAGCCTAGGCGCTAACTACTATCTGGATTCAAGAAAAAAGCCAATCTCAGACAAACTGATTCACAGACAGAAATAAAATAAGTAGGGGTGGCGCCTGTGGCTCAGTCAGTAAGGCTCTGGCCCCATATACTGAGTGAGGCGGGTTCAAACCCAGCCCTGGCTGAACTGCAACAAAAAAATAGCCGGGCGTTGTGGCGGGCCCCTATAGTCCCAGCTACTCGGGAGGCTGAGGCAAGGGAATCGCCTAAGCCCAGGAGTTGGAGGTTGCTGTGAGCTGTGTGACGCCTCTGCACTCTACCAAGGGTGATAAAGTGAGACTCTTGTCTCTACAAAAAAAAAAAAGTTTATACTGTCATTCCAGAGCTAACCACAAGGAGGAGCGAGGGATTTGAAAGAATTCCCTAAGGAGACTATTACCTGCAGCCCACCTAGTTGGTAGATAAATCTTCAATTCGTCGCATAATTAGGGTATTTCCCTAGCCCCTCTGTCTAGACCTCACAATACTCTCCACAAAGACACATCTAACGCTTCCTTATCACTTTCCTTCCAGTTTTCCCCCTTCTTTTTTGTAGTTTCACATCCATTTTACACACTACTTCTTCCACCCCGCCCCCATTGACTTTACCTTTTCTTTCTTTCTTTTTTTTTTTTTTTGAGACAGAGCCTCAAGCTGTCACCCTGGATAGAGTGCCATGACATCACAGCTCACAGCAACCTCCAATTGCTGGGCTCAAGCGAGTCTCCTGCCTCCACCTCCCAAGTAGCCGGGACTACAGGCGCCCGCCACAATGCACCGCCATTTTTTGGTTGCAGCCGTCATTGTTGTTTGGTGGGCCGGGGCTGGATTCGAACCCTGCAGCTCAGGTGTACGCGGCTGGCGCCTTAGCCCGTTGAGTCTACCTTTTCTCTCTTATATCCAGAGTGAGATTTGCTAAAAAATTAAGTTCTCTGTAGTTTGTGATGTAAAAAAATTGATGAAATGATTGAAAATCAAGGAAACTGTCATCTACAACAAGCACAGACAAATGACAATTACTGAGCTATAGAGAAATCTCAAAGAAGAAAAAAATACCAAGGATAATTAGAAAAAAAATTCTAGTGATCGATACAGTTTAAGTTTTCCAAAGTTAGCAAAAGGCCCTGAAAAGAGAGTAAAACGAGTGACAACTCTTGGAGGTCAGGTCCAGCCTCTAAAATTATAATAACATGCTGAGCCCAAAGCCAGGCAACCTGGTGTTCAGAATGTGAAACAGACTCTTTGCCCCAGCTTCCTTTCACTGTCAAACTTCTTGCTGAAAGAGGCCTCTCACATCACATATTTTACGTAAAAATACAGTTATTCACATCTATTCACTTCTTCCTCAAAAAATAAATGAATACACAGTCCCTCTCTCTGTCTTATTTCTTCACACCGTAGGAGAGCCTGGAGGACCGGGTTGGCACGAGAGGATGGCGCCAAGGCACGGGGAGAGGGCGGTCAGTAGGCGGAAGGTGCCTCTCCCCACATGGTCGAGCCCTCCCCGCCACTGGCCACCGGCACACGGTACCAAAGCACTGGCCGCTCCCTCAAGCCCGCATCCCACGTTCGCTGTTGCCCCCCAAAATGCCACTGCGGCCGCAAGCTCCCGCCTGGGACCTTTCCCCGGGGAGGACCCCATCCCCCGCTCTTTCTCCGTCAGGTTCCCGCCCTGGAGCGGCCAGCCTAGGGGCCCCTGCCGCCTCACCTCCATAGAGACGCGCCAGCCTTGCATGGCTGAGAAACCGTAGGGCAGCGGCAGGCGCGGGGCTCCGACCCCGTCCCCGGAGCACTTCACCGTGTTGGGCTGGGAGAGGTAGGCACCCATGGCGGCTGCTGGCCGGTGGCCTCAAGGGTAGGAGAGTGGGGCGCGACCCGTGCCGGCGCCAGAGCCGGAGCCCCGGGGGCGCGCGTGGCAGGAGCAGGCCGGGCTGCGCGGCCGACGCAAGGTGCCGGTGAAAGGCGCGAGGCCGGCCAGGAGGCGGTAACGGGACCGGAGCAGAGGGGGAGCGGAAGCGGAAACGGCGCCTCTCCAGACCCCGCCCGGCCGGCGCGGCGCGGCGCTGCCGGCAGTCATTTCCTTAGCAACTCGCCCCGCCCGCGGGAACAACGGCCCGCCCAACTGCCACTCCCGCGAGACTGGCGCGAGGACGCCTATCAACGGCCGCTGCCCGCGACCTCCGGCGGCCACGAGCTGGCTGCAGGTATCCCTTGGCGGTGTTCTCGCTGCGCCCCTACGTGCGTCCCCAGTCCCGGCCTCTTGGCGTTTTGTCTGAAGCCTCTTTTGTGCGGGACTTGGCGCCTCCGGTCCGTCCTTCAGTATTTTGAGCCCGCTCTCCACACACCGCGCCCTTAGACTCTGCAAACCCCGGCCGATTCAGTCCAATTAAAGTGAAATAGTATTTGTTTTTGAGCTTACAAATTACTTGGCCAGGCCCTATGAGGCCTGCTCAAGAAAAATGTGAGAGATCTCTGACAAAGGAAAACGAAGACCTGATCTGTGACATAATTCAAGTTCATACAGTATAGAAATGTTTGGTTTGGCACAGTCTATGCTGGTTGAGAAGAGACCAAAGGATGGGAGGACGAGTTATACCTTAGACTGAGCATTAAAATGATTTATTTTAGACCCTCACAGAGGATGTCTTAGAATTGCATTATGCCAAGGAAAAAGGGAAAATGTTATCAAGGTTTGGAGGAGTGAGGAAGGAATGTAAATTGCAAATATATTTATGTATACATACATATATTGCCTTTAGGAGGATTTCTGAGGAAACTGGCCCAGAATGATTCTAAGTGGTAATATTAGGTAAGACAGAGGTTATCCTATGCGCCAAAATGGGTGACTTCGACTTGTCAGTCTGGCATAGCATTTTAGGATCATTGGTCTAGTCTTTGTATTCTGTGTACACTGGAAAGACTGGGACACATTTACTGGTTAGAGGACTCTTGATCTAAGCATGGGATGAGAAGGGCTAGGACCAAGGTGAGGACAGGGTAGCAGTGGGAATACTGATGAAAGGGCAAATTAGATGATAACAAATACAACAACTTTGGTAATAGATTGTATTTAAGAGTTAGAAGGGAAAGGAGAAATTTTCCAAACTATGGCAAGATTGATTCTAAAACAAAGTTTATCATGGCTTTCTCTTGCTCTTTAGATAGTTCCTTAGCATAGTGTACAAGACCATTCATGCTTGAACTGATGGACTCTAGTACGTCTCTCCCACTTTCCATTTCCTCTGCACTCAAAAGAGTTAACATTACGTCCCCCAGCATCCCCAGCACACCAATATATCTTAGCCAATTCTTCCTCCTTACGTGCTTTCACCCACAGAATCTCTCCAGCCACCCACTTGACCATCACTTTCTCCAGTAAACTTCCCCTAATATCCCTGCACTAGTTTGGGTCCCCACTTGTTTTTCTGTCTTCTTGGTGGACTATAAGCCTTTATGAAGGCAGAAATGCCACTGAATTTACCAAGGTGTCCCCACCATCCCTAACACAGTTGTTGTATGTGTTCATTAATTCTTAAATGTTCAGGGTGGCTCCTGTGGCTCAGTGAGTAGGGCACCGGCCCCATATACCGTGGTGGGTTCGAACCCTGCCACAGCCAAACTGCAACAAAAAATAGCCGGGCATTGTGGCCGGCACCTGTAGTCCCAGCTACTTGGGAGGCTGAGGCAAGAGAATTGCCTAAGCCCAACAGCTGGAGGTTGCTGTGAGCTGTAACGCCACAACACTCTACCGAGGGCAACAAAGTGTTTGTTGATTGAATGAATAACACAAACATTTTGACCCTGCGTGACAAAATTTGGTGGAGCCATTAAAAGAAAATTATGTGGTTGTGGGAGCAGAGGTGCTAGTTTAGGGAGAAAATGGGGAATTCAGTTTAAGATGACAACTAGATAGGCTCGGCGCCCATTGCTCAGTGGTTAGGGCGCCAGCCACATACACTGGGGCTGGCAGGTTTGAACCAGGCCCTGGGCCTGCTAAACAACAATGTCAACTACAAAAAAATAGCTGGACATTGTGGCAGGCACCTGTAGTCCCACCTACTTGGGAGGATGAGGCAAGAGTCAAAGAGTTGGAGGTTGCTGTCAGCTGTGACACTACAGCACTCTACCCAGGGCAACAGCCTGAGGCTCTGTCTCAAAAAAAGAAAAAGAAAATGACAATTAGATATATAAACATTGAAAGTATTGGATTGGGGCGCCCCAGTGGCTCATGCCTATAAACCTAGCACTCTGGGAGGCTAAGGAGGGGAAATTGCCTGAACTCACAGGTTGCAAACCTGCCTGAGCTGAGTCAGACCTCATCTCTTAAAAAAAAAAAAGCTGGGTATTGTGATAGTGCCTGTACTCCCAATTACTTGGGAGGCTGAGGTAAGAGAATCACTTAAGCCCAAGAGTTTGAGGTTGCTGTGAGCTATGACACCACAACACTCCACCGAGGGCGACAAAGTGAAGACTCTTGTCTAAAAAAAAAAAAAAAAAATAGCCGGGCGTTGTAGCGGGCACCTGTAGTCCCGGCTACTTGGGAGGCCGAGGCAAGAGAATCGCCTAAGCCCAGGAGTTGGAGGTTGCTGTGAGCTGTGTGACGCCACAGCACTCTATCGAGGGCGATAAAGTGGAGACTCTTTTCTCTACAAAAAAAAAAAAAGAAAGAAAGAAAGAAAGAAAAAAAGTCTTTGATTGGAGTTAGGCCATTAGGGTGGAAGAAGATACTAATTAGGCTTGCAGCCTATAATGAACCTGGGTGAGATCTCTGACCAAAGCAGTGTAGAGGGAGCATGTATGACTCAGCTGTTTATTTTTGTCATCCAAGCTGATCTCAAATTCTTGCACCTTATCCTCCCAAGTAGCTGGGACTACAGGCACCAGCCACTGCAACCAGCTAAATGCTCTTAACATTAGAGTATAATGTGTTATCAGTTCAATTTTTTTTTCTTATTGAGAGAGTCTCACTTTGTCACCATAGGTAGACTACTGTGGCATCATACCTCACAGCAACTTCAAACTCTAGGGTTCAAGCGATTCTCTTGCCTCAGCCTCCCTAGTAGCTGGGATTACAGGCACCTGCCACAATACCTGGCTATTCTTTTGTTTGTTTGTTTAGCAGGCGTGGGGTTGGTTCGAACCCACCAGCCCAGGAGCATGATGGCTGGCGCCATAACCATTGAACAACCCACACCCAGCTTTATCAGTTCAATTGTAAATTCAAATGTTAACTCGAGATTACCGAACAATGAATAATGTTAATCCAGATTATCTGAAATATGCCCATATGCTTCATTTGTATTTAAATAACATTTATATTATCAAAATAAGAACAAAGTTCTAAAAGTCTCACAGAGGATTCAAAATACCTTAGAAATACAAGATCCCCGGGCTCAGCGCCTGTGGCTCAACGGGCTAAGGCGCCAGCCACGTACACCTGAGCTGGTGTGTTCGAATCCAACCCGGGCCCACCAAACAACAATGACGGCTGCAACCAAAAAATGGCCGGGCGTTGTGGCAGGCGCCTGTGGTCCCAGCTACTTGGGAGGCAGAGGCAGGAGACTCGCTTGAGCCCAGGAATTGGAGGTTACTGTGAGCTGTGATGCCACAGCACTCTATCCAGGGTGACAGCTTGAGGCTCTGTCTCGGAAAAAAAAAAAAAGAAAGAAAGAAAGACAAGATCCCCAGAAGCCAATAGACCACATATTGAGAAACATGACCTGCTTGTGGAAAGTGTTAACAGAGCAGAGAATGAGAAAAGGGTGAGAAATTGGGAAATGGGTCTTCCCAGGATTTTTCTCCCGGGAATTTCTTGAGTTCCTAATTCTGTTTTTGACCCTTCCTTCAGATACATTCGATGACACTATTCATAAATTACCTTCAGAAAGGCTGGGCACACAGTGATTCATGCTTGTAATCCTAGCACTCTGGGAGGTCGAGGTGGGTAGATTACTTGAGCTCAGGAGTTCCAGACCAGCCTGAGCAAGAGACCTCATCTCTAAAAATAGCCTGTAGGGCCAGGCACGGTGGCTTGCTCTGGTAATCCCAGGATTTGGGGAGGCCAAGGTGGGTGGATTGCCTGAGCTCACAGGTTTGACACAGTGAGAGCTCGTCTCTAAAAGCATTGTGGCAGCTGCCGGTAAGTCCCAACTACTTGGGAGAGTGAGGCCAGAGAATCGCATTAAACCCAGGAGTTTGAGGTTCCTGTGGGCTATGACTCCATGGCA
Source organism: Perodicticus potto (assembly GCA_963574655.1). NCBI lineage: Eukaryota > Metazoa > Chordata > Mammalia > Primates > Lorisidae > Perodicticus > Perodicticus potto. Next base: position 3,476 of record CAUYRH010015533.1, on the reverse strand, counting down.
CTCTACCAAGGGTTACTAAAATAAAATATAAATATAAATAGCCTGTAGTCCTAGCTACTTAGGAGGCTGAGACAAGAAAATTGCTTGAGCCCCAGAGTTTGAGGTTGCTGTGAGCTATGATGCAACAGCACTCTTCTCAGGGTAACAAGAATCTAAAAAAAAAATAAGGAAAATTACCTTTGGAAACTCAGCAGGTTTTTTTTTTTTTTTGTAGAGACAGAGTCTCACTTTATCACCCTCAGTAGAGTGTCGTGGCATCACACAGTCACAGCAACCTCTAGATCCCCGGCTTAGGCGATTCTCTTGCCTCAGCCTCCCGAGTAGCTGGGACTACAGGCGCCCACCACAACACCCGGCTATTTTTCTGTTTTGCAGTTTGGCTGAGGCCAGGTTTGAACCCGCCACCTTCGGTGTATGGGGCTGGCGCCCTACTCGATGAGCCACACACAGGTGCCGCCCCATCAGCAGTTTTGATAGTATATTCCCAGAGTGCTAGGATAAGAGGTATGAGCGACTGCACATGGCCTGAAGCTATTTTTTTTAAACCACATCATTTTCTCTTAATGGCTCCAATTTTTTTTTCTTTTCTTTTTTTTTGTCACCCTTGGTACAGTGGGCGACAAATAGTGGGCATTGTGGAGGGCACCTTGGTATAGGGTGCCTGTACCGAGATGCCTGCCACGACGCCCATCTATTTTTTGTTGTTGTTGTTATAGTTGTCATTGTTGTTTAGCAGGCCTAGGTCGGGTAAGAACCCCCCCAGTCCAAAGTGTATGTCACTGGCACCCTAACCACTGAACTACAGGTGCCGAGCCGGCTCCACCAAATTTTGTTATTCAGGGTCAAAACCCCGGTGGTACTATTTCATTCAACAAACATTTAAATATTATGTTTTATATTTAAATTCTTATATTTTACAGTTTTACTTTCATATCTCTAGAAGCCAAGGAATCAATTAATTTTAAAGCAGTCTGCCTTTACTCAGGAAAATCATTAGAATGGGCCCTCTATAGACATATAAAAGAAATACCCGGCTCAGCACCTGTGGCTCAAGCAGCTAAGGCGCCAGCCACATACACCTGAGCTGGCAGGTTCGAATCCAGCCTGGGCCCGCCAAACTACAATGATGGCTGCAACCAAAAAATAGCTGGGCATTGTGGCGGGCACCTATAGTCCCAGCTACTTGGGAGGCGGACGCAGGAGACTGGCTTCAGCCCAGGAGTTGGAGGTTGCTGTGAACTGTGATGTCATAGTACTCTACCTAGGGCAACGGCCTGATGCTCTGCCTCAAAAAAAAAAAAGAAAAAAGAAATACCCAACTTTATCATAAAGAAGTCATGAAATGACTATTAACCAAAATTCATATTTCAGACAGATATTTATTAATAATATAAACTGTGTCTTTAGCAAAAGTATACCCTACTAAGGGATCTTTTTTTTTTTTTTTTTGGTAGAGACAGAGTCTTACTTTATCGCCCTCGATGGAGTGCCGTGGTGTCACACAGCTCACAGCAACCTCCAACTCCTGGGCTTAGGTGATTCTCTTGCCTCAGCCTCCCGAGTAGCTGGGACCACAGGCACCCACCACAACGCCCAGCTATTTTTCTGGTTTTGCAGTTTGGCTGAGACCAGGTTTGAACCTGCCACATTCGGTATATGGGACCGGCGCCCTACTCGATGAGCCACAGGTGCTGCCCTAAGGGATCTTTTTTTTTTTTTCCTCTTAAGTATCTCTTAAAATCCTTATTTGTTTTTCAGAGATATAACATATGTTTTTTATCCAAGAGGTTGCTCATAGGAGATCACAAAACTGGAGCCACCTGAGTGTGTGCTAACTCGATTTCCAAATTTCATATAGGAAGAAACACTGGTGTGAATCACTGGTGTCTCCCAAATGTTCTCATGAAATGCCAGGTTATCCAGCTCTGAAAAGTATTGGTGACTCCTGAGATTGCCTTGAACAGATCAAGGTGAAGGTGAGTGTTTTCCCCTAAGGAAAAGGATAGTCCCCCATCAAACATTCTAGAAGGGAAACAAGTAGGTCTTAGGCTGAAAAAGAAGGGATCATTTTGCCGACTCCCCCACCCCCGGCACTGACAGTAGGATTCCAAAGTGTGACACAGTCTGGAGATTCCTGGTGAGGGGAAATGGACAGGGTAATCCAGTTCTGTATTACCAATAATCTGAAGAGTAGTCACTTCTAGTGGTGGTCATGGGCTACTCTTTGTTTTTAATATCTGTGGCCCTTGCATTTGTTAACTGAACAGCCTGGCTTGGGCTGAGCTTTGGGGGATAAGATCTGTGTCTGTTGGGGTGAGACCATGTGGAGAGCCTAGAAGAGGTAGTAGTAAAACTCAGGAACAGCAGTGGTTTGGAGCAAGGACAGCTGGTAAAAGACAGAATAATTTCCAGGGAGGATCTGTGGCACACTAAACCATTCCTTAGGGATTTCCCAAAATCCTTGAGTAAGAGAATTTCCTTGACATATAGAGTAATGAGAACTGGGGACATATAGGTTGAGTCTGACAGATTGGGCCAAGAGAACCATAGCAAATTACTTTTTTTTTTTTTTTGTAGAGACAGAGTCTCACTTTATCACCCTCGGTAGAGTGCCGTGGCGTCACCCAGCTCACAACAACCTCCAGCTCCTGGGCTTAGGTGATTCTCTTGCCTCAGCCTCCCAAGTAGCTGGGACGACAGGAGCATATTACTTTTAAAAGTTCTGCTGGGAAGCACCTGTGGCTCAAAGGAGTAGGGCACTGGCCCCATATGCTAGAGGTGGTGGGTTGAAGCCCAGCCCTGGCCAAAAACTGAAAAAATAAAAAAAAAAGTTCTGCTGCTTCTTGTACCCATCACCAGAAAAAAAAAATTCTTTTTTTTTTTCCAGAGAGAGTCTCACTTTGTTGCCCTTGATTGAGTGCTGTTGCATCATAGCTCACAGCATAGATCTTGGACTCAAATGATTCTTTTGCCTCAGCTTCCCAAGTACATGGGATTACAGGCACCCACCACAACGCCTGGCTATTTTTTAGAGATGGGGTCTCACTCTGGCTCAGGCTGGATTCTAACCTGTGAGCTCAGGCAATCCACCTGCCTCAGCCTCCCAGAGTGCTGGGATTACAGGTGTGAGCCACCATGCCCAGAAAAAAAAAATTTTTTTTTTTTTTTGAGACAGAGCCTCAAGCTGTCACCCTGGATAGAGTGCTGAGGCATCACAGCTCACAGCAACCTCCAATTCCTGGGCTCAAGCGAGTCTCCTGCCTCCGCCTCCCAAGTGGCTGGGACTACAGGCGCCCGCCACAACGCCCGGCATTTTTTTTTTCTTGGTTGCAGCCGTCATTGTTGTTTGGTGGACCCGGGCTGGATTCGAACCTGCCAGCTCAGGTGTACGTGGCTGGCGCCTTAGCCCGTTGAGCCACAGGCGCCGAGCCTTGTTTGACAAATTTTATGTTCTATGTACGTATTATTAAATCCAT
>CAUYRH010015532.1:0-26853 GCA_963574655.1 Perodicticus potto | reverse complement strand
GAGAGAGAGAGAGAGAGAGAGAGAGAGAGAGAGAGAGAGACAGAAAGAAAGAAAGAAAGAAAGAAAGAAAGAAAGAAAGAAAGAAAGAAAGAAAGAAAGAAAGAAAGAAAGAAAGAAAGGAAGGAAGGAGAGGGGAGAGAGAGAGAGAAGGAAGGAAGGAAGGAAGGAAGGAAGGAAGGAAGGAAGGAAGGAAGGAAGGAAGGAAGGAAGGAAGGAAGGAAGGAAAGAAAAAAGAAAGAAAGAAAGAAAACGTGCTAGGCTCAGTTTCTAAGAGTCAAAGTACTAGGAAAGGTCAGTAGGTAGGTGGAATATGGGACTACATAGAGGAGATTTACTGTGGCACTGAAGTGGGGAACAATGAGTCAGGAAAAGCATGTTTGGGATTGGTTTGTTAGGATATTGCCAATTGATCTAATGCTTAGGTGTTCTCCAGAGATTTCTAGTAGGTGGGTTCAGACGCAATGGAGCAAGGGACTATTGGCCCAGATTGAAGGAGCCCTAAAGAAGATGTGGGGAGTTAAGCTCTGTATCTTTTAGTGTGCATAGGAAGAGCCTGATTTGTGTCAAGAAATCATTTTGTGTGCAGTTTCCAGTGACTAAAGCAATCTAGGACATCAAAGAGTCAGTGTTATGTAAAATCCAAAGGGGTGATTAATAGAGGTTGTAGGAAAACCATTTCCCTAAGTAAGAATGCTTTCTGTAGTTGACATCTAATCTAGAGTAAAAATTTCAACTCTAGATCCGTGGTCAAAAGTAAAAATGAGGGGTAAATTCCCTACCAATGTTTTTCTCCATTTATTTATTGAGACAGAGTCTAATTTTGTTGCCCTTAGTAGAGTGCCCCGGTATCATATCTCACAGAAAACTTCCTGTGTTGTCATCAAGCAAAACTATTTCCTCCACTGGGACTCTAGGTGCCTGCAGAACATCCAGCCATTTTTAACTCTTCAGAGATGGGGATCTCACTAGTGTTTAGGCAGGTATCCAATTCAGAAACTCAGACAATCCAGGTGATAGGACCTCCCAGAGTGCCAAGATGACATGCATGAAGCACCACTGCTAGCCACTAACCATACTTTGAAAAATATGCCAAATGCAATGTCTAAAGTGGTGGCTCACACCTGTAATGCTAACACTCTGGGAGGCAGAAGCAGGTGGTCCAAAGTACCTGGACCATGTGAGGGAGCACCTGGACTTCCAGATGCTCAGGAGGCTGAGTAAATAGGAACTATTGACCCAGGAGTTTGAGATTGCTGTTATCTTGGATGACATTAGGGCAGTCTACCCTTAGGGGAGGTGTCAGAATCTGCCTCAAAGAAAAAGAAAATGACAACTTCAGTAGGATGGAACAATGTGCCTTCTATGTCAATTCATGGTAACCTGTGTGTGAGCAGGGAGGTAGGGTTGACTGTCTTCTCAAGTACTCTCATTACCTGGGTATTTCTTCTGCTGTGAACATTTTGAGCACCTCAAGATTTGGAAAACCTCTTCACGTAGCTTCATAGAAATAAGTAGTTCACCCATTGAAAGTATACAATTCTGTATTTCTTAGTAAAGTCACACAATTACACCACTATAATCACAATCTAATTTCACAATTTTGTCTTTTCCCTTCAACACAAAGAATGTCAATACCTACTAGTAGTAACTTTCATCTTTCCCATCACCCTTCCCTGCCTGCCCCCTACTCCTAGCAGAGAAGTCGCCTTGTCTTAATGTTTCCTTCTGAGTTCAGTCATGTTCTGTGTGGCCTTTTGTAAGTGGCCTTGTTCCCTTATCAGAATGATTTTGTGTTTCATTCCTTTTGTAACATAAATGTGCACTTTATTCTTTTTAATTATTGAAAAATATTCCATCGTGTGAATATAGCACATTATATGTATTCACCCATCTGTAAATCCCATTAGTAGTCCTGAAGATGTTCCCTTCTAATCTAAAAATGTTTTGTTTGTGTTGTTGCAGTTTCTCTGGGGCTGGCTTTGAACCTGCCACCCTCAGTATATGGGGCTGGCACCATACTATGTCAATAAGAGGCAACTCCCTTATGTAATATTTTTTAAAGATTTTTATCAACAAGATATGTTGCCTCTATCAAAAGCCTTTTCTGTGTCTCTTGAGGTGACCTCATGTTCTTCCTCATTGATTCTATTAATGAGTTGTGTTCTATTAGTTGATTTTCTCATATTGAGCTGGACTGATAATCCTAGTAATAAATCCCATTTGGAATACATGTATAAAATATTTTGTATGTGGCTGAACTTTTTTTTTTTAATTAAATGATAGCTATGTACATTAGTGCAATCATGGGTACAATGTAGCTGAACTTTTCCTGCACCTATATATTATATCTGTTATAGATTGGATACTGCTTTTCCTCCTTTGCCCCAGAAGAATACAAGGCTCAAGGAAATGCAAGTGGCTAACCTCAAGTGATCCTCCTGAGTTTATGCTTCCGAGCAGCTGAGAATATAGGCCCAAGTCACCACTGCTGGGGAAGTTTAGCACTTATTTCATAGACAATTGGGGTCATACTATGTAGCTCAATGTAGTTTGAAACCAATTAGATTCCACTGATCTCTTTGCCTTGGCCTATGAAATTGCTGGGATTACAGATATGATCTATGGTGTTCATACATGATTATATTTTGGTGAAGATTTTGTCTATTATCTTCATATATAACATCCTGTACATTAAAAAATAACAACACTATTCAGGTAAATTTTACAAACTCCGCAATTCATCCATTTCAAGGGTAGAGTTCAAGGGATCACTTGTATAGTGTGTTTGTTACTAGACAAGTTTCCCTTAAGGTGTAGAGGACATAGATAGAAGATAGAAAGGAATGAAGGAGCATATTTTCACATGCTTAAATGCCATCCATGTATCTTCTTTAGTGAAATGTTTCTTCATGTTAGAGAAATACAAATTAAGGCCACAACAGAACTATCAGCATGGGTAAAATAAGAAATAATGATAATACCAAATGTTGTTAAGGATGTGAAAAAATGGAGTATTCACACATCCTCAAGGGAATGTAAAATGGTACAGCCACTCTGGAAAATACTTTGGAAAATTCTTTGGGAACAAAGAATACGTGTACTGTTTTACCCAGAATTTATACTCTTGGCATTTATTAAGATATGTAAAAACTTATATTTACTATAAAATCTGTAAAGGAATGTTAAAAGAAAAAGAAAGGAATGAAGGAAAGAAAAGAATTGAGGGAGCAAGGGAATGAGGGAGAGAGAGAATTGAAAGAAGGAAGGATAAAGTATAGAGTTCAGAGATCACTTGTATAGTTTGTTTGTTTGTTCATAGAGAAGATTCCCTTAAATTGTAGAGGACAGAGATAAAGGAAAGAAAGGAATTAAAGAAAGAAAAACAATGGAGCCAGCAAGCAAATGAGAGAGAGAGTATTTTAGGAAGGAAGGATAAAGTGAGGGAGGGGTGAAGGGCGAGATGGACAGAGGGAAACAAAGTACGAGAAAATGACCAAACATGGAGGCTCACACCTGTAACCCCAGCCCTCTGGCATGCTGAGATGAGTGGAGTTCTGGACGAGGTGGTGGTGAGAATGGACTAGGCAAGTGTCAGCCTCTGTCTCTACTAAAGCGAAAAATTATCTAGACATTGTGACAGGCACCTGTAGTCCTAGCCACATGGGAGTCTCAGGCAGGAGGGTTGCCTGAATTCTGGGGTTTGTGGTTGCTATGATCTAGGTTGAGGCCAAGGAAAACTAGCCTGGGCCACATATGGAAACTGTATCTCAAAAATACCTATACACACACGCATGCACAGACAAACCAACCAACAAAGGTTTTCATCATCTAAAAAGACCAGACTTACCTTGATGGTTCAAGCAAAGTAGACATGCTTAAGAGCTGTGACATCATGACTAAATTGAGACTGTAGCCACGCATGATAAATTTGTAAGCTTCTCTCAAATGGATGTTTTAGGGTAGGTGTCAAACACTTTTATGAAATAGAGTACCAGGGGCATTGCCTGTGGGAAAGTGGGTAGGAAGCCATCCCCATATAAAGAGGGTGGTGAGTTCAAACTGGACTCCAGAAAAACTGCAAACAGAAATAGCCAGGTGTTGTAGTGGGCTCCAATAGTCCCAGCTACTCAGGAGGGTGAGGAAAAATAGTTGTCTAAGCTCAGGAGTAAGAGCTTGCTGTGAGCTGTGATGCCATGGCACTGTACAGAGGTTGACAAAGTGAAACACTGTCTCCAAGACAGAAAAAAAAAAATAGCCTCCTACTTGATTCTGTGAAGTATGTCAGCTGTGATGCAGTCTGAGTCACACTGCTGTACAAGATATCAACTGTTGTGTCAGCCTAGTGCCGGGAATCTCAACTGTCAATAGAATCAAATTGGCACAAATGGGAGATCACTTCTCTGTCTGTGGATGGAGAGCTAAGAAGTGTCCTGGTTCAAACCCTTGAGCTATACCATCTGAAGTGAGCAGAAAAGGCCACTTAGTATCTTTGACCAGAAGCCTGGATCCCAGGACATTACAGGATGAAGTCACTGCATGGTCACTGTGGATGACATCACAATGGGTGTTGCCCTGTGTTACCATGTTTATGCTTAACCTTATTCCTGCTACACATGTGTAGTGGCTATGTGGGTTTGTCATTGGGTTCAAACTGTTGCAAGAGCTGAGTTCTGTTCGCCACACTCAATTCTTGCTTCTAAAAGTTTGTTTGTATATCTGGCCGAGGGACTGAACAACCCATCCTTTCCTTTTCACATCATGGATTTGTAAGCAAGTAGAAGAGTATGTCCTGCTGCTCTACTGCTGCCCTACTGCTACCCTGGGATATTACACTGCAAGAATCCAAGCCCAAAGATGAGACAGTGATTTCACCACCCTGAGTGGTACACCACACAATTCTCAGTTCTACTTTTCATGAGATTTTACTTCGTTCTATAAATTAGTCTTGTTTCAAATGGTAGGTGTCCTAGTGAATGTCCTCTCTCGAAATCTGGTTAGGCAATGTGTCCAGTAGTGTACTTTATACGTGCAGTTATTTCCTCTGATCATGGGACATATCAGCCTGTGTGGAAAGTTCCAGCATTCCTGACCTCAGGGCCAGGTGTTTCTAAACTATTGGCTTCCTACCCACATAGGAAGTAGAAGAGTTTTTGGGGCCACAAGTTCAGTATACAATGTTTTATGAAAGCCGATAAGCGAAAAAGAGATGTGGGCAAAACTGTGGTGATGTCTGCCTACCATGGATATGCAAAACAGTCCTGACATAATCCCTATGTGTCACTGGGGCCTAAGGATTGCACACTCCTCAAAGAGTCTCAAAGTCCCTTAAGGAGAGTTCATTGATTTTTGCCACACATGACTATAATATTTGGTTGCTCTGGGAGGTCAATTTGGGCTCACTCCTTGAGTTCAGGAATTGGAGACAAGGCTGAGCAACAGCAAGATAACCTCAAACTGGATCACACACCCGGTTTGTACTAAAATAGAAAATATTGTCAGGGGTTGTGGCCTTTGCCTTTAGTTCCAGCTACTCCAGAGGCTGAGGTAGGGGGAACCCTTCATCCCAATATTTGGATGTCCCCATGTGCCCCCAGGTCCTGTGGATTGGACACTCCTCAAATGTCCTGATAAGGTCATACTTGAGTACAGCTGAATGACTCAGGACACACATGACTACAATAATTGGTTGCTCTGGGAGGCTAAAGTCAGCGAACCACTGTGCTTAGGGTTTGGCGATAAGGATGAGCAACAGCAAGATACCCTATGTCCGAATCACACACCCAGTTTGTAGTAAATTACAAAATGTTGTCAAGACTTGTGGCCCTCACTTTTAGTTTCAGTTACTCCAGAGTCCAAGGCAGGAGGATTCCTTCAATCCGAGGGTCAAATGTTGCTGTGGGCTAGGCTGATGCCATGACACTCCAGCCTGTGCAACATAGTGAGAGTCTGTCTCATGAAAAATAATAAAAGAAAGATAGAAAGAAAGAAAATTTGATAGGCACAATGTCCAAGAGCCAAAGTAAGAAGAAAAGTCAGTAGGCAGATGAAATATTTGATCACATAAAGGAGGAGATTTATTTTGGTCCCCAGGGTGGAGAATGTGTCAGGGTAAGCAGGTTTGGAATTTGTTCATTAGGATATTGTCAGTTAATCTGATGTTTAAGGGTTCCCCAGAGATGTCTGCTCCCTGGGCTCAGACTGATTGGGGGAAGGAAATATTGGCCCAGATTGAAGGAGCCCAACAGAAGAGGTGGAGGGTGTACTGTGGATTTTTTAGTGTGCATATGGAAAGCCTTATTTGAGTCAGGAATTCACTGTGTAATGTGAGCGGCACCTGTGGTTCAATGGATAGGGCACTGGCACCATATACCGAAGGTGGTGGATTCAAACCTGGCCATGGCCAAACCACAACAAAAGATCAGCCAGGCAATGTGGTCAGCGCCTATAGTCCCAGCTACTCGGAAGGCTGAAGGAAGAGAAACACCTAAGCCCAGGAGGTGGAGGTTGTTGTGCACTGTATGATGCCATAACACTACATAGGGAAATAAAGTGAGAATTTGTCTCTACCAAGAAAAAAAAAAAAAAAAAGAATACACTGGGAAGTTTCCAGTAACTACAAGAACCTAGGATATCAAAGGATCAGAGTTAAGTAAAGTCCAAATCTTTGATTAATAGAGGTTGTAGGAAAACCATTTTCCAATATGAGAATCATTTCTCTAGTTGATGTCTAATATAGGGGAAAAATTCCAACTCTAGATACATGGACAAAAGTAAAAATGAGGGATAAGTTCCCTACCAATGGTTTTCTCCATTTACATATTGTGATAGAGTCTCATTTTGTTGCCCTCGGTAGACTGGCCTGGTGTCATAAGCTTCAAGTGTTGTCATAAATCGAATCAATTCCCTCAGCTGGGACTCTAGGTGTCTTTATCACATCAAGCCATTTTTTATTCTTCAGAGATGGGGATCTCACTAGTTCTAAGGCTGGTCTCCAATTCAGAAACTCAGACAATCGAACTGACTGGGCCTCCCAAAGAACCAAGATAACAGGCATGAAGCACCAACACTGTCCACCAACCATAGTTTGAAAAATATCCAAACTTCACATTTTGGTGTGGTTGCTCACATCTGTAATATTAACACTCTGGGAGGCAGAAGCATGTGGTCCAAATAACTGGGCACAGCGGAGAAGCCCCTGGACTCCCAGATGCTGAGGAGGCTGACACAACAGGAAATGTTGAGCCGAGGAGTTTGAAATTGTGTTAGCTAGGATGATGTAAATGCACTCTACTGAAGGGAAAGGAGTCAGACTCTGTACAAAGGAAAAAAAAAAATGACAACTTCAGTAGGATGGAATAATGTGCCTTCCATGCCAATTCATGGTAACCTGTGTGTGAGCAGAGAGATAAGGTTGACTGTCTCTCAAGTCCTCTCACCTTCAGGGTACTTCTTATGCTGTGAGGCTTTTGAGCACCTCAAGTTTTGGAAACATCGTCATTTAGCTTCATTTAAATAAGTAGTTTACCCTCTTATAGTGTACAATTCTTTTTTTCTTAGTATAGTCAACACAATTTTACAGCTATCATCACAATCTAATTTTTGAACTTTGTTTTCTTCCCCCACACAGCGAAGATCAATAACTACTATCAGGCACTTTCATCTTCCCCACTATCCTCCTCCAACTGCCCCTTATTCCTAGGAAACAATTGGCCTTATCTTGATGTTTTGTTCTGAGTTCAGTCATTCTTTGTGTGGTCTTTTGTAAGTGGCCTTGTTCCCTTATCATAATTATTTTAAAGTTTATTTCTATTGTAATATAAATGTTCATGCCTTTAGATTGTTGAAAAATATTCCATCATGTGACTATAGCACGTTGTATGTATCCAATCATCTCTAAATCCCAGTAGTAGGAGATCTTTATTTGTTACCCTCCCTCCCTTTGGTCCTCCCTCAATTTATCCTTCCTTCCTCCAATTCTCTCTCTCATTGACTTGCTCTCTCCATTCTTTTCTTTCCCTTATTCCCTTCATTCAATCCCTGAAGATGTTCCCTTCTTGTCTAAGATTTTTAAAAGATTTTATCAACAAGATATGTTGCCTCTGTCAAAAATCTTTTCTGGGTCTCTTGAGGCAACCATGTGTTTTTTCTTATTGGTTCTAATAATATAGTATGTTCTATTAGTTTACTATCCCACATATAGGTAGACTGTCAATCCTGGTAATAAATCCCATATGGGATACATGTATAAAATATTTTGTATGTGACTAGACTTCTCCTGCAACTATACAGAATATATCTTGTAGATGGGATCCTGCATTTCTCACTTTTCCCAAGAAAAATACATTAGTAGCATCATAGCTCAAGGAAATGCAAGCTGCTATCCTCAAGTGATCCTCTTGAGTTTATGGTTCTCAGCAAATGCGAGTACAGCTCCATGCCAGCACTGATCGGGAAATGTTGCACTTATTTCTTGGACAAGGGGGGTATTACTATGTTGCTTAATGTGGTCTGAAACCCTTTACCTTCCAGTGATCTTTCTGCCTGGGCATTTGAATTTGCTGGTATTATAGGAATGAGCTTGGTGCTCATCCATGCTTATGTTTTAGTGAAGGTTTTTCTCAATTTTCCACATAAATAATGCCCTGAGACATAAAAAGTAACAACTCTATTCAGATATAATTCACACACTCCACAAATCACCCATTTCAACTACAGAGTTCAAGGCTACACCTTCAGGGATCACTTGTATAATTTGTTACTAGAGAAATTTCTCTTAAGGTGTAGAGGAGAGTGATAGAAGAATGAAGGGAATAAGGGAAAGAAAAGAATGGAGAAAGCAAGTCAATGAGAGAGAGAATTGGAGGAAGGAAGGATAAATTGAGGGAGAACCAAAGGGAGGGAGGGTAACAAAGAAAGATAAAATGACTAAACTTCGTGGCTTACACCTATAATCCTAGCCCTCTGGCAGGCTGAGATGATTTGTCTCCTGGAATGAGGGGGTGCTGAGAATGGACAGAGCAAGACTCAGACACCGTCTATAATAAAAAGTGAAAAATTATCTAGGCGTTGCGACAGGCATCTGTATTCCTAGCCACATGGGAGTCTCAGGCAGGAGGATTGCCTCAATACTGGAGTTTGATCTAGGCTGAGGCCACTAAAGACTAGCATGGGCCACATACAGAAACCTTATCTCAAAAATATCCATACACACTCCCATGCACAGACAAACCAACAAACCAACCAACAAACATTGTCCTCATTGAAGATGATCAGAATTATCTTGATGGTTCAAGCAAAGTAGACATGATTAAGACCTGTTAAACTAAGACCAAATTGAGGGTTTAGATAGGGATATTACATTTGTGTATTGAGGTATCCTGGCAATCATGGCAATAACTCACTGTGGGATACATGTACAAAGTGTTTTTTATGCTACGGGACTTTTCCTGCACCTATACAGCATATCTCATATACTTTGGATACTGTGTTTCCCCCATTTCCCTAGGAAAATACATTGGTACAATCAGCTCATCTCAAGGAAATGCAAGCTGCTAACTTCAAGGGATCCTCCTGAGTTTATGCTTTGAGCAGTTGAGACTAAAGATGCATGACAACACTGCTGGAGAAGTTTTGTACTTATTTCTTGGACAAGTGGAGTCATACTATTTTCTTCAATCTGGTCTGAAACCCTTTAGCTTCCAGTGATATTTCTGCCTCAGCCTCTGAAATTGTTGGGATTATAGGTTTAAGCTGTGGTGCTCATGCATGCTTATGTTTTGGTGAAGTTTTGATCTATTTTCCTCATAGATAACAGCCCATCAATTAAAAAATTACAACTCTAATTAGACATAATTTGCACACTCTACAATTCACCCTTTTAAAGTACAGCATTCAAGAGTACACATTCAGGGAACACTTGTGTAGTTTTTTTGTTTTTTACTATTGAAGTTTCCCTTAAGTTATAGAGGAGAGTGATAGAGGAAAGAAAGGAATGAAGGAAAGACTAGGATGGAGAGAAAAAGTGAATGAGAGAGAGAAATGTAGGAAGGAATGAATAAGTGAGGTAGAGGCAAGGGAGGTAGGTTGGGAAACAAAGAGAAAATGACAAAATTTCATGGCTCACACCTATAATCCTAGCCCTCTGGCATGCTGAGATGAGTGGAGTTCTTGAAGGAGGGTTTTCTGAGAATGGACAGAGCAAGACTCAGACCCGGTCTCTACTAAAAAGTAAAAAACTATCTAGGTATTGAGACAGGAATCTGTATTCCTAGCCATATGGGATTCTCAGACAGGAGGATTGCCTCAATCCTGGAGTTTAAAGTTGCTGTGATCTAGGCTGAGGCCACGAATGAGTAGCTTGGGCCACATGCGGAAAACATATCTCAACAATACCCATAAACACACCCATGCACAGACAAATTGACCAACCAACAAACAAACATTTTCATCATCCAAAAAGACCAGAAATACCTTGATGGTTTGAGCAAAGTAGACCTGTTCAAGACCTGTGAAGCTATGAGCAAATGGAGTCTGTAGCCAGGCATAGTAATTTTGTTAGCTTCTCTCAAATGGATGTTTTGGGGTAGGTGTAAAACAGGTCTTTGAAACAGAATCCCATGGGCATTGCCTGTGCCTCAGTGGGTAGGACCCTGGCCCCAGATTATGAGGGTGGTGAGTTTGAACCAGGCCCTGGCCAAATGGTAATAATAAAGAGCCCGGTGTTGTGGAAGGTGCCTGTAGTCATAGCTACTTGGGAGCCTGAAGGCAAAGAATTGGCTAAGCACAGGAGTAGTAGCTTACTGTGAGCTGTGATGCCACAGCATATACCAAGGGTAAAAAGGAGAAATTCTGTCTCAAGGAAAAAAAAAAAAAAAAACATAAGAGTGTCCCACTTAAGCCATTCTGTGCATTTTTGTCAACTGTGATGCAGCTTGAGTCACACTGCTGTACAAAATCTCAACCATCAATAAAATCAATAACACACAAATGGGTGATCACTTCTCTGTCTTTGGACGAAAGGCTAATAATTGTCCTGGTTCAAACACTTGAGTGACACCAGCTGAAGTGAGCAGAAAAGGTCACTTCATATTTGGAGCAGAATCCTGGATCCCAGGACATCACAGAATGAATTCACAATGTGGTCACTGTGGATGACATCACAATGAGTGTTGCCCTGGGTTACCATCTTTAAGCTTAACTTTATTCCTGCTAAGCATGTGTAGTGGCTATTTGGGTTTTTTGTTCAGTTCAGACTGTTACAAAATAGTTTTTTTTTTTTTTCTTTTTCCTCCACAATCAATTCCTGTTTCCAAAATTTGTATATCCGGCCAAGGTATTCAACAATGCTCCTTTACTTTTCACGCCCTGGATTTGTGAGTAAGTGGAAGAGAATGGTTTACACCTAGTGCTTCATAAGGATTTTACAAAACAAGAACTCGAGCCTAAAAATCAGACAGTGATTTCACAGACCTAAAATCATACAATTCTTCGTTCTACTTTTTGTGATATTTTATTTATTTCTCTACAATAGGCTTGTTGTTGATGTTAGGTGTCTCATTAAAGATCCTCTCTCGAAATCTGGTTGGGGCATGTGTTCAGTAGTGTACTCCATACCTACTGTTATTTATGATGATTATGGGAAATATCCACATAACTGGAAAGTTCCAACATTGCTGACTTCTGGGCCAAGTGTGTCCAAAATTTGGCTTCTTGGCCATATAGGAAGTAGAAGAATTATGTTGGGCCACACCTTTAATACACAATCACTAATGAAACCTGATAAGAAAAAATGAGAGCCATGCATAACTGTGGTGATATCTGCTGACACACATATGCAAAACAGTCCTAAAATAATCTATAAGTGTAATCAGGGCCTGAGGATTGGACACTCCACATATCCCCTAATAAACTCATTTTTTTTTTTTTTTTTGAGACAGCGCCTCAAGATGTCACCCTGGATAGAGTGCAATGTCATCACAGCTCACAGCAACCTCCAATTCCTGGGCTCAAGCGAGTCTCTTGCCTCCACCTTCTAAGTAGCTGGGACTACGGGCACCTGCCACAGCACCCGGCCATTTTTTGGTTGCAGCCATCATTGTTGTTTGGTGGGCCCGGGGTAGATTCGAACCGGCCAGCTCAGTTGTACGTGGCTGGCGCCTTAGCCCATTGAGCCACAGGCGCTGAGCTATAAAGTCATTTCTTAAGTAGAGTTTAATGACTTTTGCCACACCTGACTACACTATTTGGATCCTCTGACAGGCCAGGGTGAGCTGATCCCCTGAGCTCACTTGATGGAGAAAAACCTGAGCAACAGCAAGACACCCTCAGCCTCGATCACTCACCTGGTTTCTACTGAAATAGAAAAGGTAGTCAAGCATTGTTGCCTTTGCCTTCAGTTCCATTTACTGAAGTGAATACGTCCCAGCTCCATTCATGTAATCATGAAGGTGGTAAAGTCTCCAACTTTTTTAAGACTGCATAATATCCTATGGTGTACATATACCATAATTTATTAATCCATTCATGTGTTGATGGGCACTTGGGCTTCTTCCATGACTTAGCAATTATGAATTGGGCTACAATAAACATTCCTTTGTAAGTGTCTTTGTTATATTGTGATTTTTGTTTTTCTGGATGTGTACCTAATAGAGGAGTTGAAAGATCAAATGGCAGGTCTATTGTAGATCCCTAAGCAAACTCCAAACATATTTATGAAAGGAACATATTAGTTTGCAGTTTCACCCACAGTGCAGACATGTTCCTTTTCTTCCACATCCTTGCCAACATCTATGGTTTTGTGATTTGTGATGTGGACTCATCTTACTGTAGTTAGATGATATCCCAAAGTACTTTTGATTTGCATTTCTCTGATGATAAATGATGAAGAGCATTTTTCCATGAGTCTGTAGGCGGTGCACCTGTCTTCTTCAGAGAAGTTTCTGTTCAAGTCTCTTGTCCACACTGAGATGGGAATATTTGTTCTTTTCCTGTTAATGCATTTGAGTTCTCTGTGGATTCTGGTTATTAAACCTTTGTCGGAGACATAACCTACAAATATCTTCTCCCATTGTGAGGGCTGTCTGCTTGGTTGACTTACTGTGTTCTTGGCTGTGCAGAAGCTTTTTACTTTGACCAGATCCAAGTAATGTATTTTTGGTGTTGCATCAGTTGCATGGGGTGTCCTTCTCATAAAATATTGGCCCAGGCCAATTTCTTCAAGTGTTTTCCCTGTACTTTCTTCTAGTGTTTTTATAGTTTCATGTCTTAACTTTAATCTTAAATCCAGTGAGAGTCTATCTTCCTTAATAGTAAAAGTATGCATCCAGATTCAGTCTTCTACAGGTCACCAGCCAGTTCACCCAGCACCATTTGTTAAATAAGGAGTCTTTTCTCCACTGAATGTTTTTAATTGGTTTATCACAGGTCAAATGATGGTATGTATCTGGGTTCATCTCTTGGGTCTCTATTCTTTTCCACAAATCTACCTCTCTGTTTTTTGCCAGATCACTATCAATTTATAGTATAGTCTGAGGTCTTGTAGCATGATTCCTCCCTATTTGTTTTTATTTCTGAGTAATGTCTTGGCTATTTGATTTTTTTCCTGATTCCATATAAAACAATGTATTACTTTTTGAGGTCTTTAAAGTATCACAGTGGTGCTTTTTAATAGGGATTGCATTAAAATTGCATATTGCTTTGGGTAATATGGACATTTTAAAAATGTTGATTCTTCCCAGCCATGAGCATGGTATATTTTTCCATTTCTTAAAGTCTTCAGCTATTTTCTTAGAGTTTCATAGTTCTTTTTATAGAGTTGTTTCATGTCCTTTGCTAGATAAACTTCCAAATATTTCATCTTCTTTGGCACTACTGTGAAAGGAATAGAGTCCTTGACTGTTTTTTCAGCTTGCCTATTGTTGGTATATATAAAGGCTACAGATTTGTTTGTATTGATTTTGTAATCTGAGACGTTGCCGTATTCTTGACCACTTCTTAGAGTATTGTAGTTGAATCCCTGTGTTCTTCCAGATATATAATAATATCATCTGCGAAGAGTACATGTTTGATCTCCTCTGACTATACATATATATAAATATATATATAAATATATACACACACACATATATACACATATATACATATACAGTTGATGGCTTTTTCTTGCCTGATTGTGATGGCTAAGACTTACATTACAATGTTAAAAAACCATGGAGACAATGGGCAACATTTCCTTGCTCCTGATCTGAGTGGAAATGATTTCAATTTAACTCCATTATACATGATATTAGCAATAGGGTTGCTGTGGATGGTGTATATTAGTTTAAGAAATGTCCATTCTGTACGTATTTCTTTGCTTAGTTTCTTCTTCTATTTCTTCTTCTTCTTCTTCTTCTACTTCTTCTTCTTCTTATACTTCTTCTTCTTCTTCTTCTTCTTCTCCTCCTTCTCCTTCTTCTTCTTCTTCTTCTTCTTCTCTTGTTGTTGTAGAGATAGAGTCTCATTTTAGCACCCTTGTTTAGTGTCTTGGCATCTCACAGATCAGAGCAACTTCTAACTCCTGGGCTTAGGTGATTCTCTTGCATCAGCCTCCCAAGTAGCTGGGACTGCAGACACCTGCCACAATGCCCGGCTATTTTTGTTGTTGTTGCAATTTTGCCAGGCCCATGTTTGAACCCACCACCCTCGGGATATGGGGCTGGTACCATATGCACTGAGTTATAGGCTCCGCCCTTTGTTTTGTTTCTTATTGGAGGATCTATGCAACACTGCCAAAGGGTGTTAAAATATGCAACTATTATGGTATTCAAGGAAATCAAGTTACTCATGTCTGTTAGAGTCTGTATTATAAATTTAGGCACATTCTGGTTGGGAGCATAAATGTTAATAATTGAAATCTCATCATATTGTGTGTTACCCTTTACAAATATGAAGTGCCCATCCTTATCTTTCCCTACTTTTGTTGGATTAAAGCCTATTGTATTGCAACACCTGCTTTTTTCTGATTGCCATTTGCCTGAATGATAGATAACCATACCTTCACCTTGAGTCTTCATTTTTCATTTTAGGCAATATGAGATTCTTGTATGCAGCAGATATTTGGCCTGACTTTTTGTTTATAGTCAGGTAACCTGTGCTTCTTCAGAGGACAGATTAAAACATCCACATTGATTGAGATTATTGACAAGTCTCACAGTATTTTGGGTTTCAATTTATTCAAATGTCCAGTGGAAATTTTTAATCCATTTACCATGGTAGAAGTTGGAATTTGATCAAAAGTTTCACAGTGAGAGCAGCGCCTGTGGCTCAGTGAGTAGGGTGCCAGCCCCATATACCGAGGGTGGCAGGTTCAAACCCAGCCCCAGCCAAACTGCAACAAAAAAATAGCCAGGCATTTTGGTGGGTGCCTATAGTCCCAGTTACTCGGGAGGCTGAGAAAAGAGAATCACTTAAGCCCAGAAGCTGGAGGTTGATGTGAGCTGTGTAGCCATGGCGCTCTACCAAGGGTGACAAAGTGAGACTCTTCCTCTAAAAAAAAAAAAAAAAGTTTCTGAGTGAGTTTACTTTGGTGGTAGAGTATTGTGCTGTTCATTATGGGGAATAGGTCTGAGAATATCCTGGAGAGCTGGTTTAGTTATTGCAAATTTCTTCATCATGTGAATATCATTAAAGTATTTAATTTCTTATAAATGAAACTAAGTGTAGCTGGATACAAGATCCTGGGTTGAAAGTTATTTTGTTTTAGGTAGTTAAAGGTAGATTACCACCCTCTTTTAGCTTGAAAATTTTCAGCAGAGAGATCTGCAGCCATTCTAATATTCTTCCCCTTGTAGGTTATGCTTTTCATACATCTGGCTGCTTGAAGAATTGTCTCCTTCATATTAACTTTGGCAAGTTTAAATATAATGTAACTGGAACATACTTTACTTATGTTGAGTCATGCTAGGGTTCTGAAACTGTCTGCTATCTGGATTTATTTATGTCTTTTCATGTTTAGGAACTTCTCCTCAATTATCTCTTTAAGTAGAGCATATAGGCATTATGAAACAATCTCATTGACTTCAGGAATTCCCAAAGGGCAAATAAGAGTTTTCTTTGAAATATCCCAGAGCTCTCTAAGAGAATAATCCATTTTTTCTCTCCACTACTTTTCCTTTTTGAGCATTTTGGAGA
Organism: Perodicticus potto; assembly: GCA_963574655.1. Lineage (NCBI taxonomy): Eukaryota > Metazoa > Chordata > Mammalia > Primates > Lorisidae > Perodicticus > Perodicticus potto. Next base: position 10,683 of record CAUYRH010015532.1, on the reverse strand, counting down.
GTTCAAAAGCTTCATCTTCAATGTCAGAGATCCTTTCCTATTCCTGCTCCATTCTGTTACTGAGGTACTCTACTGTATTTCTCAGATCTCTGAGAGCTGCAAGTTCTTGCCTCGATGTGTCAAAATCTTTGGTGACTTTGTCTTTGAATTCATTGAATTCTTGTGACAATTTTTGAAATGTTCCTTGAATTTCTAATTCCAACTTTGACTCCATTCTATTATTCTTTTTTGCCATCCAAATTCTGAATTTGATTTCTGACATCTCAGCCATTTGTTTATGAATGGGATCTTCTGGTGTGTCCACCTTGCTGTTCCTTGGGGGAGTTTATCTAAACTGATGATTCATGGTCACAGTTTTTGCACTGATTCTGCCCTATGATTATTTTTCACCATTTGAGTCAATGAGTAGACAAGGTGAAATTGAGTGGGGGCTCCTGGAGTAGTTATTAACCAGCCGTTTGCCCTAGAACTGGAACTGGTGACTGCAGCTTTCCCCCTAAAGCATTAGAAAGGATCTGTACAGTACTATGGACTGAGGCACTGGGGACCTACTTGGTGTGGTGGGGCTAATTGGCTCTGTATTGTTTTCATCTGTTCTCTGTCCAATCCTAGTGAATCAGCAACTCTTGGTTGAATTCTCAGCTGTGGGGAAATGCCAACAACTAAGACATACCACTCCCCACAGGCAATAACTGGAAAAAGAAAATCAAACCTTCCATCAACACTAACAGGATGCAACCTTGGATAGTCCTCAGTTGATTGACTCAGGTCAAGAGTTCCATATCAATTGTCCCAGTCAGCACACAGTCTCAAGTTGGAGAATTCAAAAGTTCAAATTCAAATAGATAGCAGGCAATTCCTAACAGGATTATGAAATTTTCTAGTGTTCTGTGGAGTCAGAAGGGCACACCCAGCAAATGAATTATTCTGGGAATATTGATACCTACTTCCCCACCTTGCACCTCTGTCACTCCCAGTCATTAGTAACACTGCAGGCTAGGACCTAGTCCGCTCCAATGAGCAGAAGCTGCATAGGTTTGCAACTGCCTGATTCACAGGAATATCTGTGTCTCCGCAGCCAGGATGCTGCACTCTGCCACCAGCCAGCAGGGGAAGCTGAAGCCTGACAACCTTGGGTGCTTAATGGAAGCTGGGAAGTTTCACTCAGTTACGGCCCTTCCCCAGATTGATGTTACTGCCACTTATATTATCATGGAATTGGCGTTTCTGTCCCAGCTATATTTCCCTGTAGGCCAGGCGCTGTTTGAGTATACTGAAACTGTGACTCAGCCCCTCCCTGTGCCTCTGTGACTGCGCCATTTCTCATGGGGCTGGTGTCCCATTCTCTGCTACACTCTCTGTTGGGGATTAAGGGTTCTTTTCTCTGAATTCAATTCCTGCTTCCTAAAGTTTCTTTGTGTTTGTGGCCAAGGGATTCAACAACCCTTCATTTCCTTTTCAATTCATGGATTTATAAGCAAATGGAATTGTGTGGTTTACAACCAGTGCTGACCTGGGATGTTGTAGAGCATGAATCCGAGCCCAAAGATCTGACAGTGAGTTCTCAGACCTTCATGTATGTCACACAATTCTCAGTTTTCTTTTTCGTGATATTTTACTTCTTTGTCTAGAATAGGCTTTTTTGGGAAGGTAGGTGTCACACTGTAGGTACTCTTTTGACATCTGGTTAGGCAAATTTTCAAGTGGAGTACTCCATAGCTAAAGTTATTTATGATTATCATGGGAAATATCAGCCTATCTGGAAAGTTCTAATATGCCTGGCCTCTGTACCACCTGTATCCAATCTTTTGGTTACTTGGCCACGTAGGAAGTAGAAGAGTTTTGTTGAGCCACACATTCAATACACAAACATTAATGAATTATAAGCAAAAAAGAGATGTAATCATAATTGTTGTGATATCTCCCATTACAGATATGCCAGAAAGTCCTGACATTATCACTGGGGCCTGAGTATTGCAAACTCCTAAAAGCCCAGGACAAGATCATTTCTTAAGTAGAGCTCAATGATTATTGGGAAACATGACTATAATGTTTGGATGTTCTGGGAGTCCAAGGTCCTCAATTCTCCCAGTCAGCATACAGCCTCAAGTTGCAGAGTTTAAAATGTCTCCAGCTGAAAATATTTCAGATTGTATATGAAACCAACACATTGTACCCCCTGATTGCACTAATTTATGCAGCTATGATTTAATAATAAAAAAAAAGAAAGAAATGTCTCCAGTAACTAGATATCAGCTGTCTGCTAATAGGATTATGACTGACTCTAGTGCTCCATGGAATCAGAAGGGCCCACAGAGCAAATGAATTAGTCTAGGATAGTTGATGCCTCCTGCCACACCTTGCACCTCTGTCACACCCAGCCACTGGTGACCCCACAGGATTGTGACCCCGTTCCCTCCAATGAGTAGATGCTCCAGGGGTTGTCAACTGACTGAGTCACAGAGAAATCTATACCTCCTTGATCAGGCTGCCGCACATTGCCACCAGCTGGCAGGGGGAACTGAAGCCTGATAAACTTGGGTACATAATGGAAGCTGGGAAGTTTCACTCAGTTCCAACCCCACCCAAGATTGATGTTGCTGAGACTTACATTTTGGCAAAATGGGTGTTTATGTCCCAGCTATACTTCCCTGTGGGCCAGGTGCTGTTTTAATTCACAGAAACTGTGACTAGGCCCCACCCTGTGCTGTTACCACTGCACCAATTATCCTGGGGCTGGTGTGTCAGGCTCTGCTGCATTCTGAGTTAGGTCAGGTGTGGTTAGACTTCACAAATGGCTCTCAGTTTCTGCCCCCCCTTGGCTGGTGCTGCTGCCACACCTGCATTTGACCCTGCTATGCTCCCCTGGGGGCTAGTTACATCTTGGGCTCACAAAAGCAGCAATTCTTACTCAGCCCCACCCTAGGAGTATGCTGCCTCTTGTGTGCTTTGATTCTATTCTCTGTCCCCACAGCACCATGCCCCAGCAGGTGCCACCTCAGGCATACCCTTTGCTTAGGATACCCGAATTTCCACCTCAGATATGTTCTGCCAGTGGCTGCCACAGGATTATAGGTTCAGCTCCCTCTGGTTGCTAAGAGAGGGGCAAAGTGTCTCTCACAACTATCCCCAGAGGTGTGAGCCCTATTGTTCCTGCCACTGTTGCTGTTAAACTGTGCCACAGAGAACTGCTTCAGTCTCTTCCATATGGCACCCTAGCTTCACAGTCCCCATTCCAAACATGTGTCATCCAACCAGCAGAGACCTGGAACATACCCAGGCCCATCTACACCACTTGATAAAATGCCCAAGAGTCTGGACATGGGGGTCAGGCTTCCAGATGTTGGAGTGAGATTGGAGGGAAGTTCTGGGAGTTCAGAACTGCATGTATAGTCTATGTTCAGTTTTATGCCTGGTGAGAGAGTACCATGGCACACTAGTATGTACTCTCTGGGGAAGGAGTTCTGAAATTTAGAGGTTCTCTCTCATGGGATAAAATATGAAGAGATGTGAACTCCACTCAATTGTAGAAAGTATACTGCTAGCCAATCTCATGGATAGGGGACTCCTGTACACTTGGCGATGGATTTTCTACCTATTGTTTGTTTCCTCGGGGTCGCAGTTCACCTCAGCAGGGAAGATGTGTGCAATGAAACAATCTCTCTTGGCTCTGCTCCAAACCATCAGCTTACTTGCTAAACTTCTGTCCTTTAACTCCCCTTCTGGATGGGAGCCTCTGTGGAAAGCTGGAACCAGTTGGCCGTCTTGCCTCCTCTCCCATTTTTCCCTTATCATAATTATTTTAAAGTTCATTCCTATGGCAACACAAATGTTCACTTCATTCCTTTTGATTGTTGAAAAATATTCATTGTGTGAATATAGCACATTATATGTATCCAATCATCTGTAAATATCATTAGTAGTCCTGAAGACGTTTCCTTCTAATCTAAGATTTTTAAAATATTTTATCCACAAGATATGTTGCCTCTGCCAAAACTCTTTTCTCTGTCTGATGAGGTCACCATGTGGTTTTTCTTATTGATTCGTTAATGTAGGTTTTTTTATGTTTTATTTTATTTTTTATTAAGTCATATATACATAGATCATGAATACATTTATACCTTTATGGGATTCAATGCGTCAATTATTTCTACAAATTGGAGTGCTTAATCCTACTAATTAACATAACTTTCACCTCATTTGTTAATCTCAGTGTTAATACATTTGTGTTCAATACTTGATAGATTTGAATTATATCCTTGCAATATGCTTTATAGGTGAGGGCAAATAGTTGATTACACATATGAGATAGACTAGCAATCCCGGAAACAATTACCATTTGGGAAACATGTATAAAATATGTTATATGCTACCAGAATTTTCGTGCATCTATACAGTATATCTCCTATAGATTTGACCCTGCATTTTTCTCTTTGCTCCAGAAATATACAATGGTTAGGCAGCACCTATGGCTCAGTGGGTAGGCCACTGGCCCCATATACTGAGGGTGGTTGGTTCAAGTCATGCCCTGGCCAAACTGCAACTAATATATAGCCGGGCATTGTGGCTGGCAACTGTGGTCTCTGCTACTTGGTTGGCTGAGGCAAAAGAATTGTGTAAGTCAAGAAGTTCGAGGTGTCTGTGAGCTGTGTGATGCCATGGCACTCTACTGAGGGTAAAAAAAGTGAGACTCAGTCTCTATAAAAACAAAAACAAAACAAAACAAAACATTGGTACCATTATAGCTCAAGGCAATGCAAGCTGCTATCCACAAATGATCCTCCTGAGTTAATCCTCTCAGCAGCCACCATTACAGGCCAATGTCACCACTGCTGGGGAAGTATTGTACTTACATTTTGGACAAGTGAGGTCTTACTGTGTAGCTCATTGTGGTCTGAAATCCCTTAGCTACCAGTGATCATTCTGTCTTAGCCTGTTAAATTGCTGGCATTATAGGTGTGAGCTATGGTACTCATCCATGTTTATGTTTTGGTGAATGTTTTTCTTGATAATGTTCATAGATAACAGCCCACCAATTAAAAAATAACTATATGTAGGTTATTTTACACAATCCACAATTCACCCATTCAAAGTATAGAGTTCAAATGACAAATTCAGTGATCACTTGTATAGTTTATTTGTTTGGTACAAGAGAGTTTCCCTTAAGGTATAGAGGAGAGAGATAGAGGAAAAAAGGAATGAAGGAAAGAAAAGAATGGAGAAATCAAGCCAATGAGAGAGAGAGAATTGGAGGAAGGAAGGATAGAGTGACAGAGTATGAAGGGAAGCAAAGAAAGAGAAAATGACCAAAGTTGGTGACTCACACTATAACCCCAGCCCTCTGGCATGCTGAGATGAGTGGAGTTCTATCAGGAGTTGCTGATAACAGACTGAGCAAGAGTTACACTCTGTATCTACTAAAATGTGAAAAATTATGTAGGTATTGTGACAGGCACCTGTAGTACTAGCAACATGTGAGTCTCAGGCAAGAGGATTGCCTAAATCCTGGAGTTTGGGGTTGCTATGATCTAGGCTGAGGCCACAAAAAACTAGTCTCTGTCACATTCAGTAACCCTATCTCAAAAATACCCATACACACACATGCACAGACAAACCAACTAACCAACCAACAAAGATTTTCATCATCTAAAAAGACACACCTACAGTGAATCTTGGAAGGGTACAGGTGAAACTTACTAAAGTTAGAATATAAATGTCTCAACACAATCCCTATGCAAATGCCATGAAGGTTATTTTAACCAGTTCAATGAAAAAGGTAAAATTGTATATAAAACCAGCACTTTGTACTCCATGATTGTATTAATATACACAGCTATGATTTAATAAAAATAAGACATCATAAAAAATAAAATAAAATAAATAAAAGACCAGAATTACCTTGATGGTTCAAGCAAACTAGACATTCATAAGACCTGTGAAACTATGACGAAACTGAGGCTGTAGCCAGGCATAGTAAATTTGTAACCTTTTCTCAAATGGATGTTTTCGCATATGTGTCAAACAGGTCACTGAAATAGCATTCCAGGGACATTCTCGATGGCAAAGTGGGTAGGGAACCGGCCTCATATACCGTGTTTGAACACAGCCCCCGGCCAAAATGCAAAAAAAAAAAAAAAAAAAAAAAAAGCTGGGTGTTGTTGTGGGCTCTTGTAGTTCCAGCTACTCTGGAGGCTGAGGCAAATGACTTGCCTAAGCTCAGGATTTGGAGCTTGCTTTGAGCTGTGATGACACGGCACTCTAACAAGGGTGACAAAGATAAACTCTGTCTCCAAGAAGGAAAAAAAGAAGCAAAAAAACAAATTGCTCCCTACTTAAGTAACTCCATGAAGTTATGTCAGCTTTGATGAATCCTGAGTCACAGTGCTGTACAAAATCTGAACTGTTGTGTCAGCCTAGTGCCAGGAATCTCAACTGCCAATAGAATCAATAAGGAACAAATTAGACATCACTTCTCTGTGGATGGAGGGCTAAGAAGTGTCCTGGTTAAAACTCTCAAGCAATACCACCTGAAATGTGCAGAAAAGGCCACTTCCTATTTTTGACCAGAAGCCTGGAACACAGGACATTACAGGAAGAAGTCACTACATGGTCACTGTGGACGACATTACAATGGGTATTGTCCTTGGTTACCATGTTTATGCTTAAATTTATTCTCGCTAAACATGTGTACTGGCTATGCAGATTTGTCCTTGGGGTCAAACTATTACAAAAGACTGGAGTTCTGTTCTCCACACTCAATTTATGCTTCCAAAAGTTTGTGTGTATATCTGGCCAAGGAATTCAAAAACCCTTCCTTTCCTTTTCATGTCATGGATTTGTAAGCAAGTGGAAGAGTATGGTTTATACCTATAGTGCTTGCCTGGGATGTCACAGACCAAGAACCCAAGCCCAAAGATCTGACAGTGATTTCACAGACTTCACAGGTACATCACACAATTCTCAGTTCTACTTTTCCTGAGATTTTCTTTCTTTCTCTAGATTAGGGTTGTTTCAGACAGTAGGTGTCATACTGAAAGTCCTCTCTCAAAATCTGGTTAGGCAATGTGTCCAGTAGTGTACTCCATACTTGCAGTTATTTATTCTGATCGTGGGAAATATAAGCATATCTGGAAAGTTCCAACATGCCATACCTCCAGGACAGGGATTTCCAAACTTGTTTAGTACTAAACACATAGGAATTAGAAGAGTTATTTTGAGGCACATGTTCAACACACAATCACTAATAAAACCTGATAAGCAAAAAAGAGAAGTGGGCATAGTTGTGGTTATATATTCCACCATGGATATGAAAAACAGTCCTGACATAATCACTATTTGTCCTGGGGGACTGAAGATTAGACACCCCTCAAAGCCCCTACTAATATCATTTCTTAAGTAGAGGTCAATGAATTATGCCACCTATGACTACAATATTTGTTTACCCTGTGAGGCCAAGGTGGGCTGATCCCCTGAGCTCAGAGTTTGGAGACAAGCCTGAGCAACAGCAAGATCCCCTCGGCCCTGATCACACACCTGGTTTCTAGGAAAATTTAAAAAGGTTGTTAAGGGTTGTGGCCTTTGCTTTTTGTTCCAGCTAGTCCAGAGTCTGAGGCAGGAGGATTCCTTTATCCCAAGAGTTTGATGTTGCTGTGTGCTAGGCTAACGCCCTTACACTGTAGCCTGGACAACATAGTGAGAGTCTGTGTCATTAAAAATAATGAAAGAAAGAGAGAGAGATAGAAAAAAAGAAAGGAAGAAAGAAAGGAAGGAAGGAAGGAAGGAAGGAAGGAAGGAAGGAAGGAAGGAAGGAAGGAAGGAAGGAAGGAAGAAAGAAAGAAAGAAAGAAGAAAGAAAGAAAGAAAGAAAGAAAGAAAGAAAGAAAGAAAGAAAGAAAGAAAGAAAGAAAGAAAGAAAGAAAGAAAGAAAATTTGAAGGGACAGTTTCTAAGGGCCATGGTAGGAGGAGAGGTCTGTAGGTAGATGGAATATGGTAGTACATAAAGGAAGAGATTTTCTGTGGCCCCCTGGGGGAGAAACGATGATTTAGGACAAGTGGATTTGGGATTGATTTGTTAGGATTAGGATTCGGCTAGTCGATGTGATGGGTAGGTATTCCACAGTCATGTTTGGTTATGGGGTTTAGATTGACTGGGGGAAGAGAATATTGGCCCAGATTGAAGGAGTCTAACAGAAGAGGTGGAGTGTACCCCTGGATCTTTTAGTGTGCATTTGAAAAGCCTGATTTGAGTCAAGAATTCTTTGTGTGTGCAGTTTCCAGTTACTACAAGAATCAATGTTATTAAAGGTCAGAGTTGTGCAAAATCCAAAGTGTTGATTACTACAGGTTGTAGGAAAACAATTTCCTTATGAGAGAACAATTTCTCCAGCTGACATCTAATCTAGGGGGGAAATATCAACTCTACATCTGTGGTCAATACTAAAAATGGGGGGAAACTTCACTACCAATGGTTTTCTCCATTTACAAATGGAAACAGAGTCTCATTTTGTTCCCCTAGGTCGAGTGGCCTGGTATCATATCTCACAGAAAACTTAAAGTGTTGTCATCAAGTGAACCTATTCCCTCAGCTGGGACTCCAGGCACCAGCATAACACCCGGTCATTTTTTATTCTTCAGAGATGGAGATCTCACTAGTCATCAGGCTGGGCTCCAATTCAGAAACTAAGACAGTCCAACTAATGGGGCCTCCCAAATTGCCAAGATGACAGGCATGAAGCACACCACTGGCAACCAACCATAGTTTGAAAAATATCCCAAATAGAAGGTCTGCAGTGGTGGCTCATATCTGTAATGCCAACACTCTGGTAGGCAGAAGTGGGTCATCCAAAGTAACTGGGCAATGTGAGGGAGCACCTGGACTCCTAGATGCTCATAAGGCTCCAACAATAGGATAATTTGACCCAGGATATTGAGATTGCACTTAGCTATGATGACTTCAGGACACTCTACCCAGGGGAAGTTTGTCAGACGCTGACTCATGGAATAAGAAAATGACAGCTGTGGAAGAATGGAACAATGTGCTTTCCTTGTCAATTCATGGCAACCTGTGGGTTAACAGGGAAATAGGGTTGACAGTCTCTCAAGTACTCTCACGAACTGGATATTTCCTATGCTATGAGACTTTGAGCAACTCAAATTTTTAAAAACATCTTTAAGTAGCTTCATTGAATGAGTAGTTCACCTTTTGGAAGTATGCAATCATGTGTTTCTTAGTATAGTCACACAATTTTACAGCTATCAATACAATCTAATTTTAGAACGTTGTCTTTCTCCCCACACACAAAGAATGTCAATAACTTCCAGCAATCCCTTTTACTTTCCTATTACCCTCCCCTGCCTGCCCCCTACTGCTAACAGACAATTGGCCTTGCCTTGATGTTTTGTTGTGAGTTCAGTCATGCTCTGTGTGGTCTTTGGTAAGTGGCCTTGTTCCCTTGTCAAAATGATTTTAAAATTCTTTCTTATTGTAACATAAATGTGCACTTCATTCCTTTCGATTGTTGAAAAATATTCCATTTTGTGAATACAGCACGTTATATGTATCTACTCATCTGTATATCCCATTAGTAGTCCTGAAGACTTTACTTTCTCATATAAGATTTTTTGTTGTTGTTGTTGCAGTTTGACTGAGGCTAGGTTTGAACATGCCACCCTCAGTATATAGGGCTGTTGCACTACTCACTGAGTAACAGGTGTCTCCCCTCATCTAAAATTTTTCAAAGACTTTATCAACAAGATATGTTGCCTATGTCAAAAGCCTTTTCTTTGTCTCTTGGGCCACCATGTGGTTTTCCTTATTGAATCTATTAATGTAGTGTGTTCTATTAGTTGATTTTCCAATACTGAGTTGTACTGGCAATCCTGGTAATAAATCACATTTGGAAAAACCTGTATAAAATATTCTGTATGCTACTGGACTTTCCCTGTACCTATACAGTATCTCCCATATAGATTGGATACAGCATTTCCCCTTTGCCCCCCAAAACTACATTGTTACCATCATAGCTCAAGGAAATGAAAGCTGATAAGATCAAGTGATTCTCCTGGGTTTATGCTTCTCAGCAGCTGAGAGGACAGGCCCTTGCCACCCCTGCTGCAGAATTTTGGCTTTCATTTCTTGGCCAAGTGGGCTCTTACTATGTTGCTCAGTCTAGTCTGAAACCTGTTAGCTTACAATTGTCTTTTTGCCATGGCCTCTCAAATTGCTGGGATTTTAGGTGTGAGCTATGGTGCTCATCCATGCTTATGTTCTGTGAAGGTTTTTCACTATTATTCTCATAGATAAGAGCCCATAAATTAAACAATAGCAACCCTATTCAGATATAATTTAGACACTCCACAATTCACCTACTTCAACTATAGTGTTCAAGACTACACATTCAAGGATCACTTGTATAGTCTGTTTGTTTGTTACTAGAGAAGTTTACCTTAAGTTGTAGAGGAGAGAGATAGATTAAAGAAAGGAATGAAGTCTTTGCCTTTATTTCAAGATACTCTAGAGGCTGAGGCAGAAGAATCCCTTCTTTCAAAAACTTGGAGGTTGTTGTATGATAGGATTATGCCATGACATTCTAGCCAGGGTAACTTAGTGAGAGGCTGTCTCCTGAAAATAATGAAATAAAGAAAGGAAGAAAGACAGACAGAGAGAGAGAGAGAGAAAGCAAA